>SKCR01048432.1:0-104584 GCA_019454045.1 Zanthoxylum bungeanum
TTTTAGTTCTCTGCTAATAGGAAAAGTAACGGAAATGTAATAGTTAAGTTAAGTTATATTTTATAAGGTAGAATTGAACAGTTTAGAAATTAATCTAGATTAATTTCTGCATTTGATGTAGAGCAATACTTTCTTGAGGAATATCCTCGCTTAAATAAGGCAGTAAAGTGACATGTATTGGATGCATGTTTCTTGGTTCGTCTTGTCAATACGGTTTATGTGTATCTTTCTATGGCTGCATCTGAGAAAGTGCCAAAGAAGTGAGGGTGTAGTTGATAGAATTTTATCGATGCCAGATGTATATTTGATACTAGAAAAATTCAAGTGAAAGTGGAAATCCTAAACGTGGCAAAGCTATCAGGACTACATTGATAGCTTGAGTTTGTCATTGGCAAGTGAAGCCTTGATACGCCTCATTGTGAACGTTTCAAAGTTTTCATAACGAGAAATGGTCAGGACCAAAATCAGAACTCACAGTGAGTGTGATTGACAATGAGTTATCTACCTAATGAATATACGTAGACGAGATCGTGCCAAAGCTGTGAGTCGAAATATATTCATGGGGTTCTCTTCTTACTATGGAATTCAATTTAATTATTGAATTCCCGTTTTTCGTTGGGGATTATGGTATTACGTAAAGTAGTGGAAGACACTGCTATGTTAAAAATCCATAACTAAAGCAGTGTGTAATATTATAGAAATTGCTGCTTTTGTTTTCATTTATTTTATATTGTTAATAGAATTAAACTTCTAATTCACTGCATGCATATTATTTGAATATGTTTTCTGACTTCACTTATGGTTGTGTTTTTTTCTAGAATAAGTTCTAGAATGTTAGTAGACTTGGATATTGTTAGATTAGTCTAAACCATCGGGAACTGTTGTTCTGATTTTCTTGAAAAACAAGATGGTTAGTGACATTGTTGCTAAGTCACCATAAGTAATCTAAATAGATATCTGTTTTAGGATATAATTGTCTGGAGAGAATTGTTTCTTGTGCGGTAAGAATTGACGTGAATTAGTTCATGTCTCGAGATTCTTAACTAGCGTTAAGAAAACTCCATTAGGTATTTTCTTATCTTATAATGACGTTTCTTGGCTTTAGTGACTTTTGGAAGTCACGTGTTTGGCACAGTTTGCTAATTAATTATTTGCAATTGTTGTGAATAATTGAAGGTAAATTATAAAGCTTAAGAAATGAGATGTGTATAGTTGTGTGTTGAGAATATCGATTCTCATAGTACGACAACTGTAGGTATTGGATACCAGATCTCCCATCTAGTTATTTAAAATAATATTTAATGATTGTTTTGATATTTGGTATCAGAACTTGCGACTATTGGATAGTTACTTGTTCTTTATAAACAATTGTTACATATTTTAATATGACTAGTAGTGACATTGATGAAGAGATAAACATTAAGAAAAATATTCGGTTAACTAAATAACTTAGAACAGTGCTTTATAAGATTTTATCACATAAGCATTAGATGCTTATTCCGTATGGTATAGGATGGTATGATATAAGATCACACCATATATCATTATCCATTAAATAAATATTATATTCAGGATGTGATTAAATCTCATTTAACCAATGATAGTCATTGGACCACAAATTTATTAAACTAATACATTGGATGTATGTAGTTTAATGAATTATAAATTATCTTGGATAGTTTTCTTTACTCCGTAACTTAGTTAATGAATTGTTATGAATTAGTTACGTGTTTGTAAAAGAATATATATATTGAACGTCTTGAATGGTTCGAGAACTTTCATTACGTTTCTGATGAAACGCGAATAGAATATTTTGAATGGTTCAAAGATATTCTATTTGAAGTATTGAAAACTATTTTTTTTTTAAAAATTCATCGTGAGTCTTTGAATTGTTCAAGGATGTTTGATATGATCAAACATGTGAATTTATGACAATTAGTTCTAAAGTTATTTAATTAATGTGATTCTTACTCAATATTATTCTTCTACGATTCCATCGTGATATAATTGATAGTATGAGAAATCGAATCTTATATGATTTGATTCATTTGATATTGAGTGTTACCGAATTAGTTTCAATACTATTGGGGATATGCTCTAGTAATATTAGTTCATCATTTTAATTAAGGTTGCATTAGTTTCTACAATTACGTATTTGATATGTATAAGTAGAAAATTCGAATCTTGAAAAGTTTGAGTTTTTGAATTTTTCTTTTGTATAATGGTTATATAAATTAAAAGTACTTGCGCCTTAGAGGTACAAGTAAAAGTTTATCACTTATTCTATTTAATAGAATATTTTATTCTATTTGATAGAATATTTTTCCTACGATCCCGAGTAATAAATTATTTTATTATTTGGTGTGTAACATTAGATGTTAACGATTGTAGAAAAGACTTGACTTATTGAAGTGAAATGTGAGAGTGATAAACTATAAGTGGAACTATATGATTAACAAGGTGAAAAGACCCTTAGACCTCTTCCGTATAAGTTCATTAGGATTTTAGAATCATTTAAAAAAGTATTTGATACTTAATGGTTCTACAGTTTTCTTATCAAAGAAAATTATCCTATAACTTATAGTGGGAGCGATATTTGATATCGATTTCGGAAGTTAGCATTAAACCATAGATCTAAGATTGTTTATAGCTTACTATGATCAAATTTGGAACTTGATTGAGCTTTTGTTATGAATTGTTCATAAAAGGTGCAAATTGTTTGCGCAGCAAAAGCAAAGTGAGCTTATTAAAGGTTTGACCTTTATAGTATGATTTTGAGAAAAGTTAAACTCAACTATCTATTGTAGATTTTGAGGAAACTTGTCTCCAGTCGCACTAATTGAACAATTAAAGATCTGTTCGTTAATGTTGATATTAAACTATGTATTTTGGCTAAAAAATGCAAAGTGGCGTTCCTGAATGGTTTCTTCGAATAAGAGATCTATTGTGATTTCTTTGTTTGAAGAGTTCATTCTAGAATGGCCTTGAAGTTTGTATTCTGCTAAGATCGCAGTTTGGTATAATGCTTATAAAGCCTATTGTAGACTCAAGTGAGCTTTCCAAAAATCTGTGTTCTCTAATTTTGATACAGTCAGATTGTCTAATTTTATCAAAGCATAGAGAATGAATATTTGATAGTAGGGTCAGTGAGAGCATACAAATTTCTTTCTAGTGTTATATATCATAATGACATTATCATTATTAATGTAATAATGAGATGTTTATTAGGTAAAAGATTTACCTCATTCTTCTTTTCTTTGTGAAAGCAGTGAGAGTTGTCTCTGTTATATTTGATATAAAGTTTTATATATGATTTAAAACTAGGAGACTTGTGAAATACTCTCATTAGTCGTGCATTAGATATGATCTAATAAAGGACACATCAAGACTATCTGTGTGACAGTTAGTATAATTATTTGACAGTTAGTGTGTCTCTTGTATATAATATTAATCTTTCGTAAATGATGATTCATTTATCGAAAGAGAAATTGATTAGAATGTCTAATCAATCTTATGCATCATAGGATGATGGTATAATTAATATTGTATTATGTACGATTAACGATATCAATTTAATTATAATTTTTACGAGTTATTTTGATATGCTATAGACCATAGGATGTGTCTTGAAATATGTTCTTTGTTATATTTGAGATATTGAGAACAAGTTTCTTATTCATGGAGAATATAATCCGCAACCATTAGGGTCAGATTAGTTTTGAGTCTAATTATGACGTTAGATGGTCCACGTCATATAAAGTCAGAAAAGATGTAATGGGAGTGTCACGCTTGATTCTACTGTATTAGTGGAATTAGTTGTAACTTATGAAGTATTAACTTATGAAGTTACATAGTGACCTTATAGATTAGAAGTTTTGATATTAACGTTGTGCTTGCAGTTGTCTTATAATATTTGGATTTGATTTTCTAAATACATAGACAACTTAATAGCTATAGCACATTATTAATATCGCATCTGAGTCATATTGATGTAGATCTTGGGTTCTACAAAATATGAATGTGATGGTTATGGGAAATAATTGGGTTTGTTGGACAAACTCAATTTGTTATAGCGGGCTTACTTGTTGTTGCGTACCTTTTGAGTGCTAGGTGAGCTCTTGAGGGCCATGAGTATGTGATACACATTTAGATGTGCATATGATATCGTGGATTGGCACTAGAACAAGTGGGAGAAATTTTTAGGGTTGGTGCTCGGAGTGCCAATCCGGATCGTATTTATGTCCAATTCATAAATACGAACAATTCATTTTTCCATAATATTACTTATTTAATGGTATCACCTTTTATCTTTTATATACATATTCGATCTAATTACGATTAGATATTTAATTATGATTAGATTGAAGCTAAATCTGATTTAGTGATACATGTATATCAGACAAAGACCCTATGATTTACAATGTAGTTTGCAGTTACAACATAGTTTGTAATTGACATTGGGAAGCGTCACTATAAGTTGTATATCCTTAAATAAAGTTCATGATCAAGATTAACTAACATGAGTCAGTTAGTAAAATCCGCTGAGACCAGTACATATCGTATATCGTGACTTGGTTCGATGGTATATCCCAATGAACCATGAGTCCCGGGAGACTCGTCTAGACATGTAGGTATTTATTTGATAAACACTGAACGACTCACTGAAGATTTCCTAATAGATGGTACACCAACATCAATAGGAATCTTCTCGAGTTTAGCGAGCATAGTGTGTTGGACAATTATGACCCATATCATCACTATTTGTAAAGAACATTGTGTTTTTGTACAAATTATCTATGTGACAAAAGGAAAATGCTATTTTATCATTATTGTAATTACATTACTTGGATATATATTAATGATAAAAGTCCATATGGTTAAATCAGATTAATAAGATATGAGACAGTATTAATCCACTAACGGTTTAATCATTAAATATCCATAGTCAAAGTATTATCGAGACTGGATATTGATAATGCAAAATAGACTATTATTACACTTGTGCTCGTTATGGAAGCTTAACGATATAATTCTCATATATTTAGGTATTGGATACTTATGCAAGTGTAATAAGAGGTTCTGTTAGCCGTTTGACCGGGAACAATTCGCTCTGGATAGACCCACTCGGAATCCCATTGGTAGTATGACTATGTGTCTTTGGGAATCCGAATTAGAATATGTGTATGTGATCTTTAACCTGAGACTTACGTCGCTATTACTTGCGATAATCAGTTTACTTTGGTATTGGTCGTCTGGAGTTTTAACAGGTTATGTGTATGCCTGTATCGGGTTTACTGAGAATCGTAATGTATTGGATGTGATGTCAAGATGGTCACATAGGATACCGAACTAGTACTCTTAAAGCTGCAACTATCGAGATAGTATGACTAGGTCATGACTTCCCAATTCTAGAGATTAGTTACTCGGGATCCGATATATGCTTCGTACGTGGCAGACACAGAGCCAGCCATAGGCCTAGCATGTGACATCCGATACTGGATCGTATTACATATTACATAATGTTAGAATTACTACGCCTGATACAGATGATATTCCTCGACGAATATTTCTGGAGAATTGGGTAGGCACGATGCTTTGCTAAAAGCCAACCATGTCTTGTAAATCGGTGAGAACATGATACGAGGTACGCAAGTGATCAGATAGTTCGATAATCATATTTACTGCCAAAATATCCAAGAATCTGTTGGGTCGCTTTCCAAAGATTCACCAATGACATTTGACTCAGATAGAATTAATCTGGGATTAATTATGAGAGAGAAAATTAATATGAGATTAATTGCGGTAAAAATTAATCTGGGAGTAATTTCGTATAGAAGAAGGAACGCGATTAATTTACAATTAATCGATAAAATAAATTTAATAGTTAAATTGAATTTTTCTATTTAATTTATTTATTTGTGGCTAAAATAATATATAGGATATATTAATTGAAATCGGATTTTAATACGAAATTAAAATTGGATTTTAATTCGGGCGAACGAATTAATTTAGAATTAATTCGAAAGCGACTATCGTAATAATTTTAGAGGGCATGATAATTTAATTAAATTGGATTTAATTATGGCACGACGGAAAATTCGTTTAATTGGAATTAAACGAACCCGATAAAATTGCTAGTGACTTTGCGTGTATCTTTTTGTGTTTTGGGAACACAAAATATCTTTGACTTTGGTGGACCCATGTCAAGTTGTGTGTTGAAGAAGCCAACTTAAATTTTGAATTTAAAATGTGTTGGGACCACATGACTTACATCAAATGTCTATTGTTGATGTAAGTAGTTGGCTTTAATTTAATGCATCATTTTAACACACACCTACAAAGTTTTGGAACAACTCACTCTCATCTCTTCTTCAACCTCTTGGCCGAACACTTCTCATTTGAAGTGAAATTTTTGCTTCAAAATTTCTTCAAAGCTAGCACTTGGAGGAGTCAAATAAGGTGATAAGGAAACTCATCAAGGAACAAACAACATACAACAAGCTTGGAGTCATCCAAAGAGGAAAAATTTCGAAATTTCTCCAATTACAATGTACGTGATTCCGCCACTTTTTTTTGTAATTTTTTCACATAGAATCATGTTGGATCTTGTGGCATGTCTTAGAGACTAACAATGGTATCTAGAGCCTTGCTAAATATGATTTTGAAAACTATGGTTCATAAACTTTAATTAGAGATTTTTGCTTGGAGCATGAAAATTCAAAATTGAGTTTGTTGTTGGTGTTAGATGATGATAACTTGGAGTTGTGAATTGTTGGATTGTTGAAAAATTGATTGGATCAAATTTCCCCAATTTTCCTAGGTTGGCCGAAACTTGCCCTAGTATAGCTCATGGTGATTTTTTAAATTTTGACACTTGGATGTGTTAATGGCATGATATATATGTTGAATGTTGATTTAATTGGATTGGAATCAAATTTGATGTTAATTTCTTGTCATTTTCGTGAGTTAGCATATTTGTTGGAGACTTGATTTTGCTTCAATTTGTGTTGGACATGAATTGGAATGATAAACATGATTAATTAGATTAATTAATATTTTAGAAATGTTAGATTAATTAATTGGTTATGTTAATTACACTTAAAATGAATTAATGTAATATTTGGAATATTGTGTTAATGTAAATTAGTCCCTAAAATATTAAATGGGCTAATTTGGTTATATTTGGATTAATGGGGCCAAATGGTTGTGGACAATTGGGTTGGATCCAATTGAGCCTAAACTATTTCCATAAAAGTCCAAAATATGACTTTTGGGCCTTCAATAATCTAATTGGGCCAAAATTAATTTAGGGCATAGGGTGATTCCTAAATGGGCCAAGGCATTATGGGCTTGATCCATAATGGCCAAAAGTCCATGCCTAAAGAATTAATTAAAGCCCATTGGACCTAATGGAATTGGCATTGGATGCTAAATGGGCCTTTGAGACCATTTGAATTGGATTTGGAATCAAAGTCTAAAAAGACATTATTATAATAATAGTATAATTGTTTAATTTGGAATTAAACTTGAATTAGTATTGAATACAATTTAAATTGGATTTAATATTGTAGTTCGATATAATTTAAGAATACTTACTTTGAGTACCTATTCTTAAACGAGTTGGACTCGCGCAAATAAATCGTTGTATGAACATTGGATGGTCATTAATTGAAGAATTAATTAATTGAATTAGATTGATTGAAAACATGCTATGTGTGAATGCTTGGATGTATTTGTTTGAATAATGTATATCAGATGGATATTAGATGGGTGTGGGCAATTTTGGAAATTATTGTAAATATTGTATTTATTTGAAATTGGACCCGCGTGTCCAGCCTATCACCTCTTATTCTCATTGTATTTCTCTTCTCACCAATTCCCCTCAATGTAAATGAGGTTTCTTATAGTGTTATATAATGGGTAATAGAAGAATATAAGTGCTAGCGGGAGAGAGATTTGTTCTAAGAATAAAATGTATATGAGTATCCATCCGCATATCATTATTATATTTATCGTGCCTTATTGTGCTTTTAGAATACATGTTTAAGGGTGTATGATGAGACCTAATCAAAGATAATAAATTGGTTGCCAATTTATGAAAACGCTCTCGTATTTAATATTAAGCGTTTCCTTTCGTTGAGTGGTTCTCTCTCAAGATCCAAGATTGGCTTTGATTTGTTGGCCAAAGTCAAGATCATTGTCTATCGCGGATGTGTTTGAACCATAAAAGCTTTGTTAATATCGCATGTCTTAGACAGTTGTGACTTGTTGGCCAAAGTCAAGGTCACTCTTGTTCATCGACGTGGATTACGAAGCTTTCCCACTGTCAATGGGTCGCGCTTAACTGGAATCATTAAGCTTGTTGAGCCAAAGCCAAGACTTAGTTGATTCAAGGAAACAGATTAGGAAATATATTAGATATATGTTTCGGACTTGGATGTCCACCTACCGGATCTAGTAATTGGATGAGATCCAATAGATCTTAGAGATCTACCTAGTTAAATTTATACAGCTTGTTGGCCAAAGTCAAGGTTGTGTAATATTTAACGGGATCCTAGCCCACTAGAAAACTAGGTTTCCCGAGTACTCAACGAAGGGTTAGAGGCTCGTCGAAAATTAATGGGAGGCTAGTATTAAATTTGCAATTTCGTTTAATACTCGCCAATATGTGCACTTTATTATTATTATTATTTTTCGTTATTATATATATTAGTTGGACTAATATTATTCATTTATTGTTTTCTTTGAACAATTAGACTATATTCAACACTACTCCATTTGTAATTGGTTATATAGTTGGACTATAGTAACCATTGCATTTGAGTGTACCCGAAACTTTTGATTGGATAGTTGGACTATAGCAATAAAAATGGCTGGAAAGATAAGCGTTATGGACATAATAATGGGTGAGAATGTCTTTAACGGTATAAATTTTCCAGACTAGGAGATGAACCTCAGGATAGTTCTGGGAGCTGAGAAGTTGCTCTATGTAATAGAGAGACTTCTCGAGCCTAAGCCCGGACTTGAGCGGCCAGTAGATTATGAGCTTTGGAAAAATCACCATGATGATAACTTTACTGCTCAATTTGTTATGCTTGCTGCAATGACTCCTTAGTTTCGTCGTCAGAATAAGGGATTGGATCCTTATGCGATGATGTTGAATTTGAAGGATCTTCATAGATCTTATCTTAGATCTCAGAAGTATAAGTTGCAGAAGAAGCTCTTTCGCTCTCGTATGTCAGAGGGTACATCTGTCGAACACTACGTGTCGTAGATGATTGCTGACATCGAATAGTTGGGTCAGCTGGGCATTACCTTCGAGGCCGAGACTTCCAAAGATTTGATCTTACAGTCACTACTCGACTGCTGGGGCGGGTTCATCATGAACTATAATATGATAAACCAAAAGAAAACTCTTGGAGAGTTAATGACTATGCTGAAAGAAGCAGAGCCAGAGCTTCTGAAAGGCAAGAAGCGCGAGGCGCATCTTACTTCGACATCCTAGAAGGCCAAGGCTTGGTCGAAGACTTCTGGGGGTGTGAAGAAGAAGAAGAAAAAGGGCAAGGCTCAATCATCACAGTCTTCTGGGAAGACAAATGATAAATCCTATGATGTCTGCCTACACTGTGGCAAATGGGGTCACTGGAAGCGTGACTACCATAAGTTCAAGGCGGACTTGAAAGAAGCGAAGGCGGGCAAGGCTCCGGCTTCATGTATGTTTGTTATTGAAATAAACATGTCTACTACTGGTTTTAAAAATTGGATTTTTGATACTGGATGTGGTAATCACATATGTACTAATATGCAGGACTGCAGATTAGCAGGAGACTGCATCAGGGGATATCGACCTGCGAGTCAGAAATGGGACGAGAGTCGCTGTTTTGGCCATTGGCACCTATGTTTTGAATCTGCCCTCAGGGCATGAACTTACATTATGTGACTGTTATTTTGTACCTAGTTTGACTAGGAATATAATCTTTGTATCTAGTTTAACTCAATGTGGGTATATCTTTATATTCAGGAACACTGGGTGTTTTGTTTATAAAGATGATATTTTGTTATGTACAGCTGATGTGAATAATGGTCTTTATATTTTTAATATAAACGAATCTCAAACATATAATATGACAAACAAAAAGCTCAAATTGAGTAAAATGGATGAGACTTATTTATGGCATTGTCGTCTGGGTCACATTAACAAAACTCGTATATCCACACATTCGAAGAATGGATAATTGGACGAATTTGATTCTAATTCATATGATGTCTGCGAATCTTGTTTGTTAGGCAAAATGCCTAAAACACCTTTTAGTGGTAAATGTGTACGTGCCACCGAGCTATCAGCCCTCATTTATAGTGACGTATGCCGGCCCATGTCTAGCCAGGCTAGAGGTGGATATGAATACTTCGTAACCTTTACTGATGATGCATCGCGTTATGGTTAAGTGTATCTTATGAAACACATGTCGAAAACGTTTCAGAAATTCAAAGAGTTTCGACACGAAGTAGAAAAACAGACTGGCAAAATTATTAAAACATTACGATCAGACCGTGGTGGAGAATACTTAAGCAATGAGTTTCAAGATTACTTGAAAGAATATGGTATTCTTTCACAGTGGACTCCTCTCGGTTTACCTCAATTGAATGGTGTGTCCGAACGGAGAAACCAACTTTATTGGACATGGTAAGGTCAATGATGAGTCGCACAGAGCTACCAGTTTCCTTATGGGGATACACATTAAACGGTGCAATACTTATTTTGAAAAAGGTTCCGTCAAAGTCTATTGAACAGACTAAATATGAAATATGGACAGGAAAGAAACCAGGTTTATCATTTCCGAAGATTTGAGGATGATGGGCATATGTTAAACGTTTGGATAGTACCAACTTAGAACCCAAATCGGATAAGTGCCTATTTGTAGGTTATCCTTAGGAAACGAAAGGATATTATTTCTACAACCCACAAGAGAATAAAATATTTGTTGCTCTTCATGCGGTTTTCCTAGAAAAGGAATTCATGAATGCAGTGGTAAGTGGGAGGAAAGTAGAACTCGATGAAAATCGGAGTGATACTGTTCTTGGCACCGACCCCCTCACGGAACATGAATAGTCCATCAGGGATGAGACTGTTCCATAATCTTCTAATACACAAGAACCACGTAAGTCGGAGAGAGTCAGAAAATAACTTGAGAGGTATGAGTTTCTGATCTCACGTCATGTAGACATTAATCTTATTGAGAATGATGAACCAGCTACGTATGAGGAAGTGATTCAAGGTATCGACTCCGTTTTATGGCAAGAAGCCATGAAGTCTGAAATGGATTCCATATATACCAACCAAGTTTGGAAACTGGTTAATGTACCAGAAGACATTAAGCGTATTGGTTGTAAATGGATCTTCAAAAGGAAAAGAGACATGGAACGCAACATACAAACGTACAAAGCTAGGCTTGTAGCTAAAGGTTATCATCAACGACATGGTGTCGATTACGACGAAACCTTTTCACCCGTTGCCATGATTAAATCCATTCGGATAATGCTTGTTATTGCTGTATTTTTTGATTATGAAATATGGCATATGGATGTCAAAACCGCTTTCCTTAACGGAAACCTTTTGGAGGATGTTTATATGCAACAACCTGATGGTTTTGTCGTACCAAGACATGCAAACAAGGTTTTCAAGTTAAACCGATCCATTTATGGATTAAAGCAAGCATCACGTTCTTGGAACCAACATTTTGATGAGATCATAAAAGAATATGGTTTCATTCAAAACGAAGACGATTCTTGTGTATATAATAAGGTTAATGGGAGCGCACTAACATTTATTATCCTATATGTTGATTATGTATTGCTTCTTGGAAATGAAATTCCCGTGCTACAATCGGTGAAAGCTTGGCTTTCATTAAAATTCTCCATGAAAGACCTGGAAGAGGCAGCCTTTATTCTAGAAATAAGGATCTACCGGGATAGATCTAGAAAGCTGCTGGCACTCTCCCAGAGCTCGTACATTGACAAAGTGTTGAAGAGATTCAACATAGATCAGTCCAAGAGGGGACTGCTTCCGGTGTCACATGGTGTCTCTCCATCGAAGGATATGTGTCCTAAAACTCAAGATGAGAGAGATGCAATGATTCAGATCCCGTATGCTTCAGCAGTCGGATAGATCATGTTTGCCATGATATGTACGTGACCTGATGTCTCATATGCTTTGAGCTTGTGCAGTCGCTATCAGGCCGATCCAGGTGATGGTCACTGGATTGCTGTAAAGAACATCCTTAAGTATCTTAGACGAACTAAAGATGCTTTCTTAGTCCATGGGGAATGAGAACTTGAGGTGACTAGGTTCGCCGATGCAAGTTTCCAAACCGACAAAGACGACTGTAATTCATAATCAGGGTATATATTTTGTTTAAACAACGGATCAGTGAGCTGGAAATCTTCCAAGCAAGAGACTGTTGCCGATTCAACAACAGAAGTGGAATATATTGCTGCAGCTGAGGTAGCAAAAGAAGCAGGTTTGATCCGTAAATTCCTAATTGGATTAGGAGTAGTTCCGTTAGCAGCCTAGCCCGTACCTTTGTATTATGACAATAATGGGGCTGTCGCACAGGCTAAGGAACCACGGTCTCATCAACGATCCAAACATGTACTTTAACGATTTCATCTAATTCGTGAGATCATACATCGTGGCGATGTGAAGATCGAGAAGATCGCATCAGATGATAACATTGCAGATCCGCTGACGAAGGCTATATCTCAGCAAATGTTTGAGCGACATGTACATAGTTCAGATGTTAGATACTTGAGTGATTGGCTATAGGCCAAGTGAGAGATTGTTGGACAATTATGACCCATAGCCTCACTATTTGTAAAGAACATTGTGTTTTTGTACAAATTATCTATGTGACAAAAAGAAATTGCTATTTTATCATTATTGTAATTACATTACTTGGATATATATTAATGATAAAAGTCCATATGGTTAAATCAGATTAATAAGATATGAGACAGTATTAATCCACGAACGGTTTAATCATTAAATATCCTTAGTTGAAGTATTATTGAGACTGGACATTGATAATGCGGAATAGATTAGTATTATACTTGTGCGCGTTATGGAAGCTTAACGGAATAGTTCTCATATATTTAGGTATTGGATACCTATGCAAGTGTAATAAGAGGTTCTGTTAGCCATTGAACCGGGAACAGTTCGCTCTGGATAGACCCATTGGTAGTATGAATATGTGTGTATGGGAATCCAAATCAGGGTAGGTGTATGTGATCTTTAACCTGAGACTTACGTCGCTATTACTTACGACAATCAGTTTACTTTGGTTTGGGTATTCTGGAGCTTTAACAGGTTCTGTGTACGCCTATATTGGGTTTACTGATAATCGTAGTGTATTGAATGTGATGTCAAGATGGGAGTATCACTTCATTCATATGGAGATGATGGTCACACAGGATACATAACTGGTACTCTTAAAGTTGCAGCTATCGGGATAGTATGACTAGGTCATGACTTCTCGATTACAGAGATTAGTTACTCGCGATCCGATATATGCTTCGTACGGGGCATACACAGAGCCAGCCCTAGGCCTAGCATGTGACATCCGATACTGGATAATATTACATATTACATAATATTAGTATTACTACGCCTGATACATATGATATTCCTCAGCGAATATTTCTGGAGAATTGGGTAGGCACGGTGCTTTGCTAGAAGCCAAACATATCTTGTAAATCAGTGAGAACATGGTACGAGGTACGCATGTATTCGGATAGTCCGATAACCGTATTTACTGCCAACATATCCAAGAATCTCTTGGGTCGCTTCCCAAAGATTCACCAATGATATTTGACTCAGATAGAATTAATCTGAGATTAATTATGAGAGAGAAAATTAATCTGGGATTAAATGCGGTAAGAAATAATCTCGGATTAATTTCGTATTGAAGAAGGAACGCGATTAATTTAGAATTAATCGATAAAATAAATTTAATAGTTAAATTAGATTTTTCTATTTAATTTATTTATTTGTGGATAAAATAATATCTGATATATTAATTGAAATCAGATTTAAATACGAAATTAAAATTGAATTTTATTTCGGGCAAATGAATTAATTTAGAATTTATTTGAAAGCGACTATCGTAATAATTTTACGGGGTAAAATTATTTAATTAAATTGGATTTAATTATGGTGCGACAACAAATTCGTTTAATTGGAATTAAAAGAACCCGATAAAATTGCCCGTGACTTTGCGTGTATCTTTTTGTGTTTTTGGAACACAAAATATCTTTGACTTTGGTGGACCCAAGTCAAGTTGTGTGTTGAAGAAGACAACTTAAATTTTGAATTTAAAATATGGTGGGACCACATGACTTACATCAAAATGTCTATTGTTGATGTAAGTAGTTGGCTTTAATTTAATGCATCATTTTAACACACACCTTCCAAGTTTTGGAAACAACTCACTCTCCTCTCTTCTTCAACCTCTTGGCCGAACACTTCTCCTTTGAAGTGAAATTTTTGCTTCAAAATTTCTTCAAAGCTAGCACTTGAAGGAGTCAAATAAGGTAATAAGGAAACTCACCCAAGGAACAAACAACATACAACAAGCTTGGAGTCATCCATAGAGGAAAAATTTCGAAATTTCTCAAATTACAATGTAAGTGATTCCGCCACTTTTCTTGTAATTTTCTCACATAGAATCATGTTTAGGATCTTGTGGCATGTCATAGAGACTAACAATGGTATCTAGAGCCATGCTAAATATGATTTTGAAAACTAGGGTTCATAAACTTTAATTAGAGATTTTTGCTTGGAGCATGAAAATTCAAAATTGAGTTGTTGGTTGGCGTTAGATGATGATAACTTGGAGTTGTGAATTGTTGGATTGTTGAAAAATTTATTGGATCAAATTTCCCTAATTTTCCTAGGTTGGCCGAACTTGCCCTAGTATAACTCATGGTGATTTTTTAAATTTTGACACTTGGATGTGTTAATGGAATGATATATATGTTGAATTTTGATTTAATTAGATTGGAATCAAATTGGATGTTAATTTCTTGTCATTGCCGTGAGTTAGCATGTTTGTTGGAGACTTGATTTTACTTCAATTTTTGTTGGACATGAATTGGAATGATAAGCATGATTAATTAGATTAATAATTTGGAAATGTTAGATTAATTAATTAGTTATGTAATTACACTTAAAATGAATTAATGTAATATTTGGAATATTGTGTTAGTGTAAATTAGTCCCTAAAATATTAAATGGGCTAATTTGGTTATATTTGGATTAATGGGCTTAGTTGGGCCAAGTGGTTGTGGACAATTGGGTTGGATCCAATTGGGCCTAAACTATTTCCATAAAAGTCAAAAAAATATGACTTTTAGGCCTTTAATAATCTAATTGGGCCAAAATTAATTTATGGCATATGGTGATTCCTAAATGGGCCAAGACATTATGTGCTTGATCCATAACGGTCAAAAGTCCATACCTAAAGAATTAATTAAAGCCCATTGGACCTAATAGAATTGGCATTGGATGCTAAATGGGCCTTTGAGACCATTTGGATTGGATTTGGAATCCAAGTCTAAAAAGGAATTATTATAATAATAAGTGTAATTGTTTAATTTGGAATTAAACTTGAATTAATATTGAATATAATTTAAATTGGATTTAATATTGTAGTTCGATATAATTCAAGAATACTTACTTTGAGTATTTATTCTTAAACGAGTTGGACTCGCGCAAATCAAATCGTTGTATGAACATTGGATGGTCATTAATTGAAGAATTAATTAATTGGATTAGATTGATTGACAACATGCTATGTGTGAATGCTTGGATGTAATTGTTTGAATAATGTATATCAGATGGATATTAGATGGGTGGGGGCAATTTTGGAAATTGTTGTAAATATTATATTTATTTGAAATTGGACCTGCGTGTCTAGCCTATCACCTCTTATTCTCATTGTATTTATCTTCTCACCAATTCCCCTCAATGTAAATGAGGTTTCTTATAGTGTTATGTAATTAGGTAAATAGAAGAATGTAAAGTGCTAGCGGGAGAGAGATTTGTCCTAGGAACAAAATGTATATGAATATTCATCCGCATATCATTATTATATTTATCACATCTTATTGTGCTTTTAGAATGCATGTTTAAGGGTGTATGATGAGACCTAATCAAAGATAATAAATTGGTTGCCAATTTTTGAAAATACCCTCACATTAATATTAAGTGTTTCCTTCCATTGAGTGGTTCTCTCTCAAGATCCAAGATTGGCTTTGATTTGTTGGCCAAAGTCAAGATCATTGTCTATCACGATGTGTTTGAACCATGAAAGCTTTGTTAATATCGCATGTCTTGGGTGGTTGTGACTTGTTGGCCAAAGTCAAGGTCACTCTTGTTCATCGACGTGGATTACGAAGCTTTCCCACTGTCAATAGGTCACGTTTAACTGGAATCATTAAGCTTGTTAAGCTAAAGCCAAGGCTTAGTTGATTTAGAGGAAACATGTTGGGAAATATATTAGATATATGTTTCAGACTTGGTTGTCCACCTACCGGATCTAGGAATTGGATGGGATCCAATTGATCTTAGAGATCTACCTAGTTAAATTTTATACAGCTTGTTAGCGAAATTCAAGGTTGTGTATTATTTAATGGGATCCAACCCCACTAGGAAACTAGGTTTCCCGAGTACTCAACGAAGGGTTAGAGGCTCGTCGAAAATTAGTGGGAGGTTAGTATTAAATTTACAATTTCGTTTAATACTCGCTAATATGTGCACTCTATTATTATTATTTTTCGTTATTATATATATTAGTTGGACTAATATTATTCATTTATTGTTTTCTTTGAACAGTTAGACTGTACTCAACACTACTCCATTTGTAGTTGGTTATATAGTTGGACTATAGTAACCATTGTATTTGAGTGTACCCGAAATATTTGATTGGATAGTTTGACTATAACAATCAAAATGGCTGGAAAGATAAGCGTTAGGGACATAATCGTGGGTGAGAATGTCTTTAACGGCACAAATTTTCCAGACTGGGAGATGAACCTCTGGATTGTCCTGGGAGCTGCGAAGTTGCTCTATGTAATAGAGAGACCTCTCGGGCCTGCGCCCGGACTTGAGCGGCCAGTAGATCATGAGCTTTGGAAGACTCACCATGATGATAACTTCACTGCTCAATCTGTTATGTCTGCTGAAATGACTTCTCAGTTTCGTCGTCAGAACAAGGGATTGGATCCTTATGCGATGATGTTGAAGTTGAAGGATCTTCATAGATCTAATATTAGATCTCAAAAGTTGAGTTGCAGAAGAAGCTCTTTCACTCTCTTATGTCAGAGGGTACATTTCGAACACTACGTGTCACAGATGATTGCTGACATCGAATAGTTGGGTCAGCTGGGCATTACCTTCGAGGCCGAGACTTCCATAGATTTGATCTTACAGTCTCTGCCCGACTGTTGGGGCGGGTTCATCATGAACTATAATATGATGAACCAAGAGAAAACTCTTGGAGAGTTAATGGTTATGATGAAAGAAGCAGAGCCAGAGCTTCTGAAAGGCAAGAAGCGTGAGGCGCATCTTACTTCGACATCCAAAAAGGCTAAGGCTTGGCCGAAGACTTCTAGGGGTGTGAAGAAGAAGAAGAAGGGCAAGGCTCAATCATCACAGTCTTCTGGGAAGACAAAGGATAAATCCCAAGATGTCTGCCTACACTGTTGCAAACGGGGTCACTGGAAGCGTGACTGCCGTATGTTCAAGGCGGACTTGAAGGAAGCAAATGCGGGCAAGGCTCCGGCTTCAGGTATGTTTGTTATTGAAATAAACATGTCTACTACTGGTTTTTAAAATTGGATTTTTGATACTGGATATGGTACTCACATATGTACTAATATGCAGGACTGTAGATTAGCAGGAGACTGGCTTCAAGGGAGATCGATCTACGAGTCGGAAATGGGACGAGAGTCGCTGTTTTGGCCGTTGGCACCTATGTTTTTAATATGCCCTCAGGGTATGTACTTACATTAGGCGACTGTTATTTTGTACCTAGTTTGACTAGGAATATAATCTCTATATCTAGTTTAACCCAATGCGGGTATACCTTTATATTTAGGAACACTGAGTGTTTTGTTTATAAAGATGATATTTTGATATGTACAACAGATGTGAATAATGGTCTTTATATTTTTAATATAAACGAATCTCAAACATATAACATGACAAACAAAATGTTCAAATTGAGTAAAACAGATGAGACTTATTTATGGCAATGTCTTCTGGGACACATTAACAAAACTCGTATATCCACACCTTCGAAGAATGGATAATTGGACGGATTTAATTCTAATTCATATGATGTCTGCGAATCTTGTTTGTTAGGCAAAATGCCTAAAACACCTTTTAGTGGTAAATGTGTATGTGCCTCCGAGCTGTTAGCCCTCGTTCATAGTGACGTATGTGGGCCTATATCTAGCCAGGCCAGAGGTGGATATGAATACTTCGAAACCTTTACGGATGATGCATCGCGTTATGGTTCTGTGTATCTTATGAAACACAAGTCGGAAACTTTTGAGAAATTCAAAGTGTTTCGACATGAATTAGAAAAACAGACTGGCATTATTATTAAAACATTACGGTCGGACCGTAGTGGAGAATACTTAAGCAATGAGTTTCAAGATTACTTGAAAGAATATGATATTCTTTCACAGTGGAATCATCTCGGAACACCTCAATTGAATGGTGTGTCCGAACGGAGAAACCAAACTTTGTTGGACATGGTAAGGTCAATGATGAGTGGCATAGAGCTATTCTTTCTGGGGATACACATTAAACAGTGCAATACTTATTTTGAATAAGGTTCCTTCAAAGTCTGTTGAACAGACTTCAAATATGGACATGAAAGAAACCAGATTTCTCATTCCTGAAGATTTGAGGATTTTAGGCATATGTTAAACATTTGGATAGTACCAAACTAGAACCCAAATCATATATAAGTGCCTATTTGTAGGTTATCCTAAGTAAACGAAAGGATATTATTTCTACAACCCACTAGTGAACAAAATATTTATTGCTCTTCATGCGGTTTTCCTAGAAAAGGAATTCATGAATGCAATGGTAAGTGGGAGGAAGGTAGAACTCGATGAAAATTGGAGTGATACTTGTTGGATAACTATGACCCATAACATCACTATTTTGTAAAGAACATGGTGTTCTTGTACAAAATTAACTATGTGACAAAGGAAATTGCTCTTTTATCATTTGTAATTAGATTACTTGGATATATAAATGATAAAAGTCCATATGATTAGTACCAGATTAATAAGATATGAGACATTATTAATCCACGTAAGGTTTAATCATTAAATATTTATTGAGACTGGACATCGATAATGCAGAATAGGCTAGTATTACACTTATGCGCGTTATGGAAATTTAATGGCATAGTTTCATATATTTGGGTATTGGATACTCATGCAAGTGTGATATGAGGTTTTGTTTGCAGATGGTACGGGAACAGCTTCGCTTTGGATAGACCTCTCGGAATCCCATTAGTAGTATGACTATGTGTCTATGGGAATCTGAATCAGGGTAGGTGTATATGGTCTTAACCTGAGACTTGCATCGCTAATACTTGCAACAATCAGTATACTTTGGTTTTGATCGTCTGAGGCTTTAACAGGTTCTGTGTACGCCTCTTCTGGGTTTACTGAGAATTGTAGTGTATTGGGTGTGATGTCAAGATGGAAGTATCACTTCAGTCATATGGAGATAATGATCACGCATGGATACAGAACTGGTACTCTATAGTGTTATAGCCATCGGGAAAGTATGACTAGGTCATGACTTTCGGATCATAAAGAGACTAGTTGCTAGTGATCCGATATATGATTCGTACGGGGCAGACACAACTTCAGCCCTAGGCCTAGCATGTGACATCTGATACTGGATCGTAATACGTAATACTACGTATACTACGTCTGTCAAAGATCTTGTATTCATTAAAAGAATATTTCTGGAGAATTGGGTAGATATAGTGCTTTGCTAGAAGCCAACCATGTCTTGTAAATTGGTAAGAACGTGGCACCGGGTACACACGTATTCAGATAGTCCAATGACCGTATTTACTGCCAACATATCGAGGGATCTCTTGGGTCGCCTCCTAAAGATTCACCGATGACATTTGACTCGAACAGAATTAATATGGGATTAATTATGAGAGAGAGAAAATTTATCTGGGATTAATTACGGCAAGAATTTATCTGGGATAAAATTCGAATAGAAGAGAGAGAACGATTAATTTGAATTAATCAATTAATCGATTATTTTAATTGAAATCGAATTTCAAACCGGAATTAAAATTGGATTTTAATTCGGGCAAACGAATTAATTTAGAATTAATTCGCAAGCGACTTTTATAATAATTTTGCTGGGCATTATTATTTAATTGAATTGGATTTAATTGCGTCGCAACGGAAAAATTCGTTTATTCGAACTTAAATGAACCCGAGCCCGAGCGAAGTTGCATGTTGAGTTAGCCGACTTAAATTTTGAATTTAAAAGTGGTGGGACCTACTTCACTTACATCAACATGCTAGACATGTGATGGAAGTGGTTAGGCTTATTTCATGGATTTGATTTATTGAAAGAAAGCTTGGCTTTACTTATAATACACTAAAACCAAATTCAACACTCAGCCTTAATATTTAAACCAAGTCAACTTTGGAAGTAAGACATGGGTACTATTCACAGCAACCAAACTCTCTCATTCTCCTTCTTCTTGATATGGCCGAAACTCTCTCTTTCTTGGAGGGTAAATTTTGTTCTTCAAAATTTGCAAAAGCTAGCACTTTTGGAGTTGATCAAGGTGATAGGGAGACTCACCCAAGTCTTGGAAACACTAAAAGAGGGCTTGGAGCTTCCATCTTCAAAGATATTTTTGAAACTTCTCATCCAAATCAATATAAGTATTTCGCAACTTTCTTGATTAATTCACACAATAATCACGCTTAGAGATCACGTGGCATGTCTAAGACACTAACAATGGTATCAGAGCGAGATCTAAGCTTGATTTGATTCTAGGGTTCATGACTTTAATTTGGGCATTTTTGATTGGAGCATGAAAATGCAAAATTGGATGTTTGGTTATGCTTGGATGATGATGACTTGGAGTTGTGTATCATTGGATTGTGAAAAATTGATTGGATCAAAATTTCCCAAATTTGTTAGCTTGGCCGAATGGTACCCTAGATGTAGCTCATGGTGATTTTTTGAATTTTAACAATTGGATATGTTAAATGGCATGAAATGAATCTTAGATGTTGAATGTTGATTTAATTGGATTGAAATCAAATTGGATGTTATTTTGTTGCCATTGCCGTGAGATATAAAGCATGTTGGATAGATTGATTTTGATTAATTTGTGTTGGACATGAATTAGATGTTAAGCATGATTAATTAGATTAATTAGTGTTTTGGAAATACTAGATTAATTAATTAATTATGTTAATTACACTTGAAATGGATTAATATGTAATTTGGAATGATATATTAATCTAATTTTTTGTATTTGGGCTAATGGGCTTGGTTGGGCCAAATTTGGTCTTGGATCATATTTGGGCCTAAACCATTTCCATAAAGTCCAAAAATATGACATTGGTCCTTTAATAATTTAATTGGGCCTAATGGGCCTAAATTGATTTTATGGCATAGGGTGATTCCTAACTTGGGCCTTGGCATTTTGGGTTTGATCCATAATGGCCAAAGCCCATGCCTAAAGAATCAATTGAAAGTCCATTGGACTTTAATTGAATAGTATTGGATGCTAATTGGGCATTTGAGACCCAATTGAATTGGATTTGGAATCCAAGTCCTTAAAGGCACTATTGAAAGTGTAATTGTTTAATTTGTAATTAAACATGAATTAATATTGGATACAATTTAAATTGGACTTGAAATTGTAGTTCGATATAATTCAAGAATACGTACTTTGAGTATTTATTCTTAAACGAGTTGGACTCGCGCAAATCAAATCATTGTTTGAAAATTGGATGGTCATTAATTAATTGGATTATATTGATTGAATAGCATGCTTTGTGTGAATACTTGGATGTATTGTATGAATAATAATATATATCGGATGAATATTAGATGGGTGGGGGCAATTTTGGAAATTATTGTAATAAATTTAGAATTTATTAAATTGGACCTGCGTGTCCAGCCTATTAACTATTTTCTCTTTGTATTTCTATTCTCACCAATTCCCCCCAATATAAATGAGGTTTCTTTTAGTGTTATGTAATTGGGTAGAAGTAAGAATAGTGCTAGCGGGAGAGAGGAAATTGAGAGATTTGTTCTAGGAACAATTTGTTATATATCCATCCGCATATCATTATTAAATTTTATCGCGCCTTATTATGCTTTTAGAATTCATGTTTAAGGGTGTATGATGAGAGACTAATCAAAGATAATAATTTGGTTGTCAATTTACGCGAAAACCCTCAATACAATATTAAACGTTTTTCCTTCCATTGAGTGGTTCTCTCTCAAGATCCAAGATTGGCATTGGTTTGTTGGCCAAAGTCAAGACCTTTGTCCATCGCGGATGTGTTTGAACCGTGAAAGTTTTGTTCCATATCGTATGTCTTGGGCGGTTGTGACTTGTTGGCTAAAGTCATGGTCACTTCTAGTTCATCGACTTCGATTACGAAGCTTTCCCACTGTCAATGGGTCACGCTTAACTGGAATCATTAAGTTTGTTGAGCCAAAGCCAAGGCTTAGTTGATTCAGATGAAAAAGGTTAGGAAATATATTGGATATATTTACATATATTGGATATATGTTTCGGACTTGGAGGTCCACATACTGGATCTAGGAATTGGATGAGATCCAATTGATCTTAGAGATCTACCTAGTTAAGTTTCATACAGCTTGTTGGCCAAAGTCAAGGTTGTGTGTTATTTAACGGGATCCTAACCCACTAGGAAACTAGGTTTCCCGAGTACTCCACAGAGGGTTAGAGGCTTACCGAATAATAGTGGGAGGCAAGTATTAAATTTGCAATTTCGTTTAGATACTTGCCAATACGCGCTCATTTTATTTTTCGTAATTAATTATACATAGATTAGTGTTGGACTAATATTCAATTGTTGTTTTAATTAAACAGTTGGACTGTATTCAAACTACGTCATTTGTAGTTGGTTATATAGTTGGACTATAGTAATCAATACATTTGAAAGTAACCAATTAAATTATAGTTAATTATATAGTTAGACTATAGTAATCATTACATTAGATTGTACCCGAAATCGTTGATTGTATAGTTGGACTATAGCAATCAAGATGACCTGAAAGATTAGCATCAAATGACATAATCCTGGGTGAAAATATCTTTAAAGGCTTTAATTTTCCAGATTAGGAAAAGAATCTCAAGATAGTCCTGGGAGCTGAGAAGTTACTCTATTTCATAGAGAAACCTCTCGGGCCTGAGCCCGGAGTTGAGCAAATAGTGGAGCATGAGCTTTGGAAGACTCATAACTTTAGTGCTCAATCTGTCATGCTTGTTGCAATGAATCCTCAAATTTCATCGTCGGAACTAAGTATTAGATCCTTGTACCATGATGAGGAAATTAAAGGATCTTCATAGATCTATTTTTGAGATCTTAGAAGTACGAATTGCACAAGAAGCTCTTTTGCTCGCGTATGTCAGAGCGTACATCTGTCGAGTACTAGGTGTCACAGATGATTGCTGACATCGAACAACTAGGTTAGCTTGGCATTACCTATGAGGCCGAGACTTCTATAGATTTGATCTTACAGTCTCTGCCCGAATGCTGGGGCGAGTTTGTCATGAAATTCAACATGATGAACCAAGAGAAAAATCTTGGAGAGTTAATGGCTATACTCAAAGAGGAAGAGCCAAAGCTTCCAAAAGGGCAAGAAGAAGCGCAAAACGCATTTTACTTCAACATCCAGAAAGCCAAGGATTGGCCGAAGGCTTCTGGGGGTATGAAGAAAAAGGCAAGGCTAAATCATCACAGTCTTCTGGGAAGACAAAAGACATATCCCAAGATGTCTGCCTAAGCTGTGACAAACAGGGGCACTGGAAGCGTGACTGTTGTATGGACAAGGCAGACATGAAGGAAGTGAAGGCGGAGCAAGGCTCCGGCTTCAGGTATGTTTGTTATAAACATGTCCACTACTAGTTTTAAAATTGGATTTTTGATACTGGAGGCGGTACATAAATATATGTGCTGATATGCAAAATCTGCTGATTAGTAGGAGACTGGCTACAGATGAGATCGACCTACGAGTTGGAAATGGGACGAGAGTCGCTGTTTTAGCCATAGAAACCTAAGTTTTGGAACATTTGATGCATGAAATAATGTGAATACAAAAGCAAAATATAGCGGGAATATACTTACAATGATCGGAAGAGAGGATATGTTGATAATAAAATTTTTACTTTGAGAAGTGCTCCAAGATATTCTCTTTGAAGTTGTATGTTGAAGCTCCAAGCTTGAAGGTTGAGATTCCAAACTCAAAGGATGGTTTCCATATACCTAGTATGATCCTTTGTGTGTTAGCAATGGAGAAATTTTGCAACAAAATTTCCCCAATAATTCTTGTAGTGTTCGGCCAAGGTGAGAAAGAAAGAGAGAGTTTTTGTTTTGCCTTGTGTTTTTGTTTCTAAAACAAATACAACTTATGAAAAAGTCAAAACCAATTTTGGTATATGCTTTACCAAAAGGCTAAAGCAAAATTTGGAGGGAAAAATGCAATAAATGTCCCCAACCATTCCCATCACCCTAAAAGTGACTAGATGTCAATCACCAAAAATTGACAAGACTTCCATCACTTGAGTGACTAATGATGTGACTTGTGATGTGACTTGTGGGCCCCACTTGATTCAAAATCAGAGTGGGCCTGCAAACACATCCCGGGCTCGGGTTCATTAATTCCGAATTAAAGAATTTTCCGTTGCGACTTAATTAAATCAAATTTAATTAAATAATTATGCCTAGCAAAATTACCGTTAAAGTCACTAGCGAATTAATCTAAATTAATTCGTTCACCCGAATAAAATCCAATTTTAATTTCTCGTCGAAATCTAATTTCATTTAATATATCGAATATATTATTTTATCGATTAATTCCGAATTAATCGTTCTCTCTCTTCTAATTGAATTTTATGCCAGATAAATTCTCGCCGTAATTAATCCCAGATTAATTATGTTCGAGTCATACGTCATCAGTGAATCTTCGGAAGCGACCCATGATATCCTTGGATATTTGGTAGTAAATCCGGTCGTCGGACTATTCGAACACGAGCGTACCTCGTACCACGTTCTTACCGATTTACGAGACATGGTTGGCTTCTAGCAAAGCGCCGTGCCTACCAAATTCTCCAGAAATATTCTTTAAGGAATATATAATCTATGTCAGGCGTAGTATACGTAGTATTGCGTATTGCGATCCAGTATCTGATGTCACATGCAAGGCCTGAGGCTGGAATAGTGTCTGCCTCGTACGAAACATATATCGGATCACAAACAACTAGTCTCTATAATCGGATAATCATGACCTTGTCATATTATCTCGATAGTTGCAACATAATAGAGAACCGGTTCTGTATCCCTGCGTGATCATCATCTCCATATGACTGAAGTGATACTTCCGTCTTGACATCACACCCAATACACTACGATTCTCAATAAACCCAGAAGAGGCGTACACATAACCTGTTAAAGTCCCGGATGACCAAAATCAAAGTGTATTGATTGTCGCAAGTACTAGAGATGCAAGTCTCAGGTTAAGACCAAATACACTACCCTGAAGCGGATTCCCATAGACACATAGTCATACTACCATTGTGATTCTGCGGGGTCTATCCAGAGCGAAGCTGTTTCCGTACCATCGGTAAACACAACCTTCTATCACACTTGCATAAGTATCCAATACATAAATATATGAGAACTATGATGTTACGCTTCCATACTACACACAGTGCAATACTAGTATATTCTGCATTTTCGATGTCCAGTCTCGATAATTCTACGACTAGGGATATTTAATGATTAAACCTTTGTGGATTGATATTATCTATCTTATAATCCGGAACTAATCATAAGGACTTTTATCATATATTATATATGTAATCTAAATACAAAAAACTGATAAAATGCAATTTCCATGGTCACATGTTAATTTGTATAAAAACCAAAATGTCTTTTACAAATAGTGGCGCTGTAGGCACTGCATTTTTGCATGTAAGTCCCTATGATAGTCTCATTTGGAGACACTACCTTTTAAGTCACGGAAGTTGCGGGAAACAGACGTCGGAAGGGGAAAATCAGAAATTGGCATTTTTTGTTGGATTTAGTTCGCTTGTTTAGCTTCGAGCTCGCTTGTTGGACCTATGTTCTAAAACACCTTTAGCCCAAAACCCCCGCAAACCATTTAACCTTGGCCCAAAACCCTTGAAATACACATCAAGCCCACACGCCCACCTAGCCACAATGCCAAGCCCACACGCCCAAGGAAGAAGCCCACACGCCCAAAGCCCAATTATTATCATCCAAAATAATAAAAACATATTTAACACATGATGAAATTAAAACAAAGAAAATAAAATCTAAATAATCACTTACCTAAATAACAAATCACCTACCTAAATGAAAACAAATCTCATTCGTTTTCAAACAAGGATTCACCCTAGCCTTTGTCTATAAAAGGACACAAATTCAATCCTCACCCTCTCCTAGCTCTCCACTCTCACGGCAAAAAAACACAAACAGAAGAAATAAGCCCTAGCAGCTCACGCACCCCCAATCTCAACTCAATTCAACAACACAAAAACAATAAACCTTAGACCACAACGCCACTCTCATTCATACTGTCCCACTGACGTAGCAACACACACTACCTCACGCAAGCCATAAGCCCTCCAACTGCCCACTTGCCCCTGCTTCCATCAACCATCACGATATTGCCCTCTCACTGAGGAAGCATCCCACTCACACGTAGCCCTCAACGCATCAACACAAAGCCATTCGTCCAGCACGTAAGCCCTTAAATTGCCCCTTAACGCAAACAAAGCCCTCTAACCAGCCACCTTAACGCCATAAACCCCCTTTTACTAGCCAACCTTCACGCAAATAAAGCCCCTTAACCAGCCAATCTAACGCAACAAGCCCCCCTCCAAAATACCTCACATCACCCTCCAACAAGCCCCTGACCTGCTCCTGAAATCTGCCTCTGAAACTGCCCAGAAACTGCCCCAAAAACCGCAGCAAAACGGAGTGAAAATAGCAGCCCTAATCCCCTTAGAAAAACTGCAAAATCATTCCCTTAATATAGCAAAAATAGTGACTAAAAAACAACATTAAAACAGTAGCAAAACGGGGTAAAAATAGCAGCCCAAACAACGAAACAGCGAGGGAAAATGTTGAACCAGTGAACCGGAGGAGTTACGGAGCATCAACCCTTCCGATGACCGTGTAACGTACTTCCGAGAGACGATTTAAAAGGTTAGACCTGAGGGCACTTTTCTTATTTATTTTCATTCATCCTTTAATTGTTTATTTATTTCCTTCGCATGACAGTCGCTTGTGGATGCATGTTGTGGCCTTTGAATGGATGGGAAAATGTGTCTTCTCTTGTGGTATATAGGATGAAAACCCAGACGAAATTCGTAGCCAAATCCGAATGGACGTAGTGCGGTCTGTACTTGGGGAAGCAACTCCACGTACCACTTGAGCAAACGACACATCTTTATTTTATCTTTTTTTGTTTATTATTCGCATTTTATGTTCCGTCTTTTACTTTTCGTACGTTACTTGCTTGTGTATTGATGATATAGTGCGCATGGGCTTAGTATGTTGGTCTAAAGGTTCTCTATTTGAGGGAAGAAAAGTCTAAAAGGCTACCTTTATGACAATACTTTGCCGCGCCGGACGAAGTATGTTTGGTTGAATGTGACATATGTTCAATCGAGTATACAAGGTCCTATATTGTTGTCTTTATTTTATATGCATTATATATAATGCGCATGGGCTAGCTAGGGTGGATTCAAGGTCCTCTATTCGAGGGAAATGCCTAAAGGCTACCTTTACCACGATGTTTTGCCGCGCCGGACGAAGTATGTTTGATTGAATGTGAGATATGTTTAATCAGATATACGGAGTTCCACATTATTGTCTCATTCATTTGTATGCATTGTAATATAATGCGCATGGGCTAACTAGGGTGGATTAAAGGTCCTCTATTCGAGGGAAACGCCTGAAGGCTACCTTTACCACAATGTTTTGCCGCGCCTTTTATTATGTCATTTACCATTTGCATATCATTGCTTTATTTACGCATGCATTGCATTCTAGTGCGCATGGGCTAACTAGGGTGGATTAAAGGTCCTCTATTAGAGGGAAATGCCTAAAGGCTACCTTTACCACGATGTTTGCCGCGCCGGACGAGGTGCACTCGATTGAATGTGAGATGTGTTCAATTGGGCACACGAGGTCCTAGATTGTGTATTTGTTCAATCCATGCATGTGTTTGTGTCGTTTCAGATGCCATTTTGGTAATCTCGTTCGAACGCGTTTCCAAACGCTACACGAACGTATGCATTCTGTCTCAATCCATTCGAACGCGTTTACGAATGCTACTCGAATGCGTATGTGTTTTGTTTTATCATGTATCAGGTCTTATCCCGTTCGAACATGTTCTCGAACGCTATACGAACGCGAACCTTCTATTTACCGTTCGAACGCGTTTTCAAACGCTACATGAATGCACATACAGTAAACCGAGTCCTTTTCATCACATTTCATGCATGATTGCTTCTTGGGTGATTTCTCTTGCATTATGTAATTAATCATATCATTCCATTATTGACACCTTACTGTTGTCATCTATTTGTATTCCCGCATTTATCTATTTGAAGTGTTCGTGAGATTGTGTTCAAGCATTATTAGGTCGTTAGTATGTTACTTGTTTCTTAAGCATGATTTAGCAATTAGTACGTTATTCCTCTATGCATGATTTGGTTATCTTCTTTCGCAATAGGCGTTCAATTTACGTTTATGTTTAGGTTGTTATTTATTTTTTCGTGTTTGATGATTCAACATGTTCATGAGATTATTGTGTGATATCGTATGTTTGCCGTT
This sequence comes from Zanthoxylum bungeanum, assembly GCA_019454045.1. Taxonomy (NCBI): domain Eukaryota; kingdom Viridiplantae; phylum Streptophyta; class Magnoliopsida; order Sapindales; family Rutaceae; genus Zanthoxylum; species Zanthoxylum bungeanum. The sequence continues at coordinate 29,200 of SKCR01048432.1, forward strand.
ATGATGATTTATTTTATACATGCGAACTTAGGAATAGATTATCCTTGGAAATATATGTTTCTTAGGCTTGGTTAGATTATTGCACAAATCATATCATTATAAGTGGCATAAGTAAGGGACCATTCCGAACCCAACGGTTTGAGGTCTTCCCTTGCGAGGGGTGAGTGCGGCCTTAAATTATTTTCCCGGTTCACACCGGGTGGCGACTCCATGTTATTTCTCCGGTTTAGTTCCCCCGTGGGCTACTCCGTACTCCCAACTAGGCCGCGAGCCTAGAACAGCGTCGCCGATTTTTGTGTCCTACAGTCTAGCGACTCCCCTGGGGATAGAGAATTGGCCCCGAAATAATGTCTTGTAATGTTTTAGATTTGTGCTTTAATTAACCGTGTTTATCGTGGGTTGAAAGGGGTTTAATCAAAGGCACTTCTTAAGGCTAAGTAATGGTTTGGTGTCTTCCCTCATTCACTACCTTTCTATAAGGAAAAGCTGTGAAGGCACCTAGGTAATTATGTACTCATAGCCTACTGTGATGGAATAATTTGGAGGACTCATTGTTTATTCCTGTCATCAAGCGATAAGAGCCTAAGAGGCTTGGGTTTTTAAGAGAGTTCGCTCCGCCCTCCCTCTGGGGAATCTACAACAGGAAATCCATTTGACAGTCAGTCATACACCGTAACTCGTTGGCACGTACTGTAAGGTATAAAAAAAGTGCACTCACTTGGTCGCTCGAACCCTTGAGTGGGGAGACCTAGTTGTGGGCAATCATCGCCAGCGAGAGTCTTTGTCTACACTCCCGCAAACCCATACATAGACCGGAGTTATTGACCTATAGCAACTATTTCCTTGTGCTTGTGGACCATCCTCATTTGGATGCAGTTGGACTTCTTGTCAGAAATGCGAACTTGTTGGGCCATTTATCTGAGATCTAGTTCGTATCCTATGAAAATGGGCCAAAAGCTTCTGAAATGTCGATGGGCCGCTCTGTAGAATAATTGCTTTATGCTTGAATGCTTGTGGACCATCCTCATTTGGATGCAGTTGGACTTCTTGTCAGAAATGCAAACTTGTTGGGCCATTTAAACTGGGACGAGTTCGTATCCTATGACAATTGGGCCAAAAGCTTCTGAAATGTCGATGGGCCGCTCTGTAGAAATTATTGCTTTATGCTTGAATTATCTCTTTATGCTTGGGACAATCATCATTTGGATGCAGTTGGACTTCTTGTTAGAAATGCGAACTTGTTGGGCTATTTAAACAGGGATAAGTTCGTATCCTATGACAATTGGGCCAAAAGTTTCTAAAATACTGATGGGCCATCCTGTGTTTGGGCCCCTTATCATTTGAAGTTGTTTAGTCATGTTATCGCAAAGGTGTAAACCTGTTGGGCCTTTTCAACTGGGACAATTTTGCACCACGCAACAGTGTGATTGAATGCATTAAAATGGTAATTGGCCGATTTATATGTTCCATACATCGCACGTATCTCATGCATCTCATGCATACACACATTAATGTTAACTCTCTTGTGTCTTAAGAGCCATCATAGATATCCGTTGGGTTAGGGAAAATGGAAGACTTGTTAAAAGGCCAATAGCAAACATGAGCGAATCAGAGAATGAAACATCCCGTATGGATCAGTTGGAAACCAATATCATCAAGGTTACTGAACAGTTGCAAGCCTTGACTGCTGCTATGGCCAATATGGCTGTGCCCCATGCTGGGGGAAACTCTGAGAATGAGAAGTGTGAAGACCTTTCGGCTAGATTGAATGATGATATTCCGGGTTTTGATGATGATATGGCCGAATATGCCGCATGAAGAATAGCTGGGTCACATGCCGAATTACAGAAGCTCCGAGATCAGGTAGAATCAGTTACTCGCAAAATGAGGGGTAAACATGAAGATTTGCTAGATTATGAGGCAATGACCTTTGAAGAACAGCTGTCGGCTCAGTTCAAGATGTCTGATATGGCCAAGTTCAACGGGAATGGGGATCCGAGGGTCCATCTCCGACAATATGTTTCAGTTATGAGTTCAGTGGGCCTGTCACAGCGCCAAGTTCAGAAGATGTTCGGGATGTCGCTTGAGGGGGCACCCGTAGTGTGGTACCATAGCCTTGAGAGAAAGGTTAAGGAAGATTGGATGGAACTGGCAGAAGCTTTTCTGAAACAGTATGTTACAGATTTGCAGATTGACTTGTCACTCCGCGACTTGGAGAATACCAAGCAGAAGTCGGAGGAGAGCTTCAAGGAGTATGTGGATTGCTGGAGAAGCCAGCTTCTAAAGATGCAGACTCGGCCCTCGGAGAAGGACCAAATCAAAATGATCATCAAGGGCACCAAGCCCACCATTTATGGCAAGTTGAGAAGGATGACCTCCATGATTGCAGATTTCCGACAGCTGAGGGAGACTGTCATGGACATCTAAGAAGAAGAAGCGGAGAATAGAAAGTTCTATGGCCAGAATAGAAGGACTTTTGGGGGACATTCTGAGACCAAGCCCGCTACTGCCGAGGTTGCTGCCATCAGGAACCGACATTTCTCTAACCTGGGGAAGCCTTTATCTAAGGTGCTTGAGAAGCTGAAGGCGCAAGGACTCCTAAAACCCTTAGAGCCTAAACCACTTCCAGATCATATACCACACAACCTTGACCTAAGCGTGTATTGTCACTTCCATCAGAGGAGAGGCCACGAAACTGACAGCTGCACCCGCCTTAGACATGAAATCCAAAACCTCATTGATGCCCATAAAATACCTGATCATGAGAAAGAACAACCCAACACACACTGGAACCCCCTACCGAACTATCACTCCATCCCACCACCTACCTACATGATCAAATCCGACCTGCCCGAAAGCGTTGTCCTCCAAACTCTCAACCGCCCAGTTTCTTTCATGGGGATAGGGAACGACAGCAGTGGAGAACCATAGGCCGATGAAGAAGGCAATGCTGCGAATGATGAAGCTGTTCCTCCTAGTTTATTCGATCTTGCATTTTTAATAAAGACATTGATTTTGTCTACTTGTTCGAACCTTTTCTTGATGATAATAAAGACGTTCATTTCGCTCACTTGCCTGAGTATCTTCCTTTCAACCTGCAACATGAGTATATTTGGCATAAGCATTCAACCCTGGCACTATGATACTCAGCGATGTTTAGAACACAGGGAATCCTCAGAAGAAGCAAGCAGAAAGACAGGATAGCCATTCAGAAATTGGGAAATGGGGCAGTGAGACTGTCAGATTTATAAGGGAATGAGCTCACCGAGCCAACAACATGGATAGACTGAAGCGGTACTTTGTCTGAGGAAGAGAAGACCAAATAGTCACCGAGGGAATTGACAAAAGACCTAAGCCAACGGGATAAGGAATTCATGCATGCATACACCATAACGTATCTGCATTCCATTTTGTGTTTTGTTTTGTTTTATATTCACAGGTTTCAAAGAAGAAAATAAGAAAGCGGCAAATGCAAGCCAACCAGACGCAACAACACATCAGTATCAGTATATGGACAGAGGCCCACATCGGTGTCATTTTGGGGCGAGGCCCACACCAGAATCAGTTTGGGGTGAGGCCCACATCCGTATCAGTTTGGGGCGAGGCCCACATCAGTATCAATTTGGGGCGAGGCCCACACCAGTATCAGTTTAGGGCAAGGCCCACATTAGTATCAGTTTTGGGGCGAGGCCCACATCAGTATCAATGTGGGGGCAATGCCCACATCGGTATCAATTTGGGGCGAGGCCCACATCAGTATCAGTCTGGGGCGAGGCCCACATCAGTATCAGTTTGGGGACGAGCCCCACATCAGTATCAAGTTTTGGGATGAGTCCCAGAGTTGAGGCCCACATCAACATCGGTATCAGTCTGGGGGAGAGGCCCATATCAGTATCAGTCTGGGGCGAGGCCCACATCAATATCAGTCTGGGGATGAGGCCCACATCAGTATCAGTTTAGGGGCGAGGCCCGAGGCGAGGCCCACATCAGTATCAGTTTGGGGGCGATACCCACATCAGTATCAGTTTGGGGCGAGGCCCACATCAGTATCGGTTTTGGGATGAGTCCCAGGGCTGAGGCCCACATCAGCATCAGTTTTGGGGATGCGCCCCAGGGTCGTGACCCATATTGTCAGCGGTATTGGGATGCGTCCCAGGGTCGAGGCCCCCGTTTTCCGTTACAGTTATTGGGATGCGTCCCAGGACCCACTGTATCAGCAATTGTAGTTCCGGGATGCGTCCCAGGGTCGAGGCCTACACATCATCAGAACGCTAAAAATGGCACTCCGAAAATGGAGCACGGTTCGGAAATGGACCAAGGAAGGCCTAACTCATCGGAATAGGAAACATATCCATGCATACATGCATACATATCACATACATGCAATTTTTGTTTTGTATTTGCAGGTTTGTAGCGGCAAAGACCATCTCATCAAGTAATGGTTAAAAAATGAGCCACATTCAAAAACAACGGATGCCGAAAATGGCGCTCCAAAATGGAGCACACACAACAGATGCTGAAAATGGCGCTCCAAAATGGAGCACACACAACAGATGCCGAAAATGGCGCTCCAAAATGGAGCACACACAACAGATGCCGAAAATGGCGCTCCAAAATGGAGCACACACGACAGATGCCGAAAATGGCGCTCCAAAATGGAGCACACACGACAGATGCCGAAAATGGCACTCAAAAAATGGAGCACAGTTCGAAAATGGACCACCAAATCAACTCAACTCAAAGCAACAGGCAAGTCAAGTGGCAGCTGGCGAGCCAGGTAAGTAAAAATGCATTGCATAACTTTGATAGGATTGTCATTGTCACACATTGCACAAGTCCCATCAAAGTGGGGACGACTATAGGCACTGCATTTTTGCATGTAATTCCCTATGATGAGTCTCATTTGGAGACACTACCTTTTAAGTCATGAAAGTCGCGATAAAACGGACGTCGGAAGGGGAAAAGTCAGAAATTGACATTTTTGTTGGATTTAGTTCGCTTGTTTAGCTTCGGGCTCGCTTGTTGGTCCTCCGTTCTAAAACTCCTTTAGCCCAAAACCCCTGCAAACCATTTAACCTTGGCCTAAAACCCTTGAAATACACATCAAGCCCAGATGCCCACCTAGCTCACAAAGCCAAGCCCACACGCCCAAGGAAGAAGCCCACACGCCCAAAGCCCAATTATATCTCATCCAAAATAACAAAACACATATTTAACACATGATGAAATTAAAACAAAGCAAATAAAATCTAAATAATCACTTACCTAAATAACAAATCACCTACCTAAATGAAACAAATCTCATTCCTTTTCAAACAAGGATTCACCCTAGCCTTTGTCTATAAAAGAGACACAAATTCAACCCCCACCCTCTCCTAGCTCTCCACTCTCATTGCAAAAAAACACAAACAGAAGAAAGAAGCCCTAGCAGCTCACGCACCCCCCAATCTCAACTCAATTCAACAACACAAAAACTATAAACCCTAGACCTCACGCCTCTCTCATTCATACTGTCCCACTGACGTAGCAACACACACTTCCTCACGCAAGCCATAAGCCCTCACACTGGCCCCTGCTTCCAGCAAACATCATGACTGCCCTCTCCACGTGAAGCATCCCACTCACACGAGCCCTCAACGCATCAACGCAAAGCCATTCGCCTATGCACGTAAGCCCTTACACTGCCCCTTAACGCAAACAAAGCCCTCTAACCAGCCAACCTTAACGCCATAAACCCCCTTTTACCAGCCAACCTTCACGCAAAAAAATCCCCTTAACCAGCCAATTTTAACGCAAACAAAGCCCCCTCCAAACTGCAGCACATCACCCTTGAACAGCCCCTGACCTGCTCCTAAAATCTGCCTCTGAAACTGCCCAGAAACTACCCCAAAACTGTCCAGTTTTTACCACAAACTGCACCAGAAAATACCCTTAAAACCGTAGCAAAATGGAGTGAAAACAGCAGCCCTAATCCCCTTAGAAACCGCAAAAGCAGTCTCTTAATAAAGCAAAAATAGTGACTAAAAAACAGCAGCAAAACAGTAGCAAAAAGGGTAAAAACAGCAGCCCAAATAGCGAAACATCGAGGGAAAATGTTGAGCCAGTGAACCGGAGGAGTTGCGGAGCATCAACCCTTCCGACGACCGTGTACCGTACTTCCGAGAGACGATTTAAAAGGTTAGACCTGAGGGCAATTTTCTTATTTATTTTCATTCATCCTTTATTGTTTTATTTATTTCCTTCGCATGACAGTCGCTTGTGGATGCATGTTGTGGCCTTTGAATAGATGGGAAAATGTGTCGTCTCTTGTGGTATATAGGATGGAAACCCAGACGTAAATTCCGTAGCCGAATGGACGGTAGTGCGGTCTGTACTTGGGAAAAAACTCCACGTACCACTTGAGCAAACGGCACATCTTTATTTTATCTTGTTTGTTTATTATTCGCATTTTATATTCCGTTTTTTACTTTCCGCACGTTACTTGCTTGTGTATTGATGATATAGTGCGCATGGGCTTAGTATGTTGGTCTGAAGGTTCTCTATTTGAGGGAAGAAAAGTCTAAAAGGCTACCTTTATGACAATACTTTACCGCGCCGGACGAAGTATGTTTGGTTGAATGTGAGATATGTTCAATCGAGTATACGAGGTCCTATATTGTTGTCTTTATTTTATATGCATTATAATATAATGCGCATGGGCTAGCTAGGGTGGATTAAAGGTCATCTATTAGAGGGAAATGCTTAAGGCTACATTTACCACGATATTTTGCCGCACGGACGAAGTATGTTTGATTGAATATGAGATATGTTTAATCGGATATACGAAGTTCCATATTATTGTCTCATTCATTTGTATGCATTGTAATATAATGCGCTTGGGCTAACTAGGGTGGATTAAAGGTCCTCTATTCGAGGGAAACGCCTGAAGGCTACCTTTACCACGATGTTTTGCCGCGCCTTTTATTATGTCATTTACCCTTTGCATATCATTACTTTATTTACGCATACATTGCATTCTAGTGCGCATTGGCTACCTAGGGTGGATTAAAGGTCCTCTATTCGAGGGAAATGCCTAAAGGCTACCTTTACCACGATGTTTACCGTGCCGGACGAGGTGCACTCGATTGAATGTGAGATGTGTTCAATTGGGCACACGAAGTCCTACATTGTGTATTTGTTCAATCCATGCATTGTTTGTGTCGTTTCAGATGCCATTTTGGTAATCTCATTCGAACGTGTTTCCGAATTCTACATGAACGTATGCATTCTGTCTCAATCCATTCGAAAGCATTTACGAACGCTACTCGAACGCACATGTGGTTTGTTTTATCATGCATCAGGTCTTATCCCGTTCGAACACGTTCTCGAACGCTATACGAACGCGAACCTTCTGTTTACCATTCGAACGCATTTTCAAACGCTATACGAACGCATATACAGTAAACCGAGTCCTTTTCATCACATTTCATGCATGATTGCTTCTTGGGTGATTTCTCTTGCATTATGTAATTAATCATATCATTCCATTATTGACACTTTTACTGTTGTCATCTATTTGTATTCCCATATTTATCTATTTGAAGTGTTCGGGAGATTGTGTTCAAGCATGATTAGGTCGTTAGTATGTTACTTGTTTCTTAAGCATGATTTAGCCATTAGTACGTGATGAGCGGAAAATATATCAATATTTACCGCCCCTTTTACTTAATATTTTGTTTAGTTTCTCGGGTTTGATGAACGTTTTGATGTGTTTTAGTTTATTTTGCTGATAAAATAATATTGGGACACAATGAAATCATTTAGGACGAAATGTGGGTCAAATAAGGGCAAAAATTGGACTTGACATATTAATTTTGGAGATTGGAAACTTGAAAGGGCGTTTTAACGAAGTGCAGTTTTGGAAATTCCCGTTTTGCGCATCTATCGTATTTTTGGGCATAACCTTTTACTCTGATATCATATTAAGCTGATTCAAGTTCCAGATTAAAGAAAACTCAAATATCTACAACTTTTAAAGAGAAAATAATTTCTAATTCTGAAGATTTCATGCCCGAAATTGATGAACCATCCAGAAGTGTGTTGTGTGTAATTATTAAAGTCACTTTCAATCATTTTCAAAGCAAAAAAAAAAATACATTAATAAATAATAAAAATTATCAAATCACCACCAAACATGATAAGCAATTAGTGGAGCAATTAATAATGGATTTGGTGGAGCAATTAGTGGAGCAATTAATAACGGATTTGGTGGATGATTTGATGGAGGCAAAATTTTGCCTATAAATACCAAGCCATTTCATTTATAAATTCATACTTTCTTCTAAGGAATTCCTTAAGAATACTAAGAAAATTGTATCTTTTTTGTTTATTTACAGCTTTCAGTAATTAATTTCCGCTTTCGCACTTTCTTTTCTTTACTTTTCAGTTTTTACTTTCCGTAATTTACTTTTACGCACAATACTTTTCTTTCTTTAATTTTCAGTTTTTACTTTTCACTAATGAGGAGGTAACTCCCCTTTGCTGGGGTAAAAGGTAAACTTTTATTACTAATATTTAGATTAATCTCCCTTAATTATAATATATAAACTAGTTAAAACCTGACTTAACGAGGATACCGCCATATTGGTCGGTTGGTAATTATATAAATTGGTTTTAAACCTGACTAAACTGGATACTGCCTGATTGGTCGGTTGGTAATTAATTATTAATTTGACTTAATCTAGATACCGCCTATATGGTTGGTTGGTAATTATCATGCAAAGTTAATATATTATATTAAGGGAGATATCTAAAATAGAAGTAATAAAAGTGGATCCTTTTACCTCAGCATTTTCTTTTATTGTACTTTTACTTTATTTACTTTTCAGCAATTTACTTTCAGCATTTACTTTTCAGCAATTTACTTTCAGCAATTTACTTTCAGCATTTACTTTTCAGTAATTTACTTTCAGCATTTACTTTTCAGCATTTAATTTTCAGTATTTAATTTCAGCATTTACTTTCCGTCATTTACTTTTCAGCATTTTACTTTATGTCTTTTATTTTATTTAAGTTTTTACTAGCCCTAGTTATGTGTTGTAACTAAGTTAGTTATCTGGGGTTGTGATGAATTCTAATATCACCGGTTTATAATGGGTTATTTTATAGTTTGGGTAATTTAAAAGTTTACTTATTAAGTCTTAAGCTTAATGTTTCTTGTTGTCTGATCACCAATAAGATTGATGTGGTAAATCTAAAATAAACTTGACAAAGGAATTTTAGGTTTCAGCCTTAGACTTAATAGCCCACAATCTTCCTTGAAGATAGATAACCCTTTAATAGATTTCCTTACAGGATAGACATATACCTGTCGGGCGGGGGTAGCTATAATTGGAACTTAAACTTAATGAATCCAGATAATTTGGTTGACATAGACATATGGTTCAATTGGGTTAAAATGGGTATTTGCGTCTGACCATCGACAGAGGCTTTTGCATAATTTAGTGTTCCAGGTTAGTAAACCAATTTATTACACAAACATGAAATAACCACTTCATCTTTTAAAAGATATTAGAAAGATTCACAACCCTAGATAGTTTTTAATATTGAATTTTCTTAAACCTACTTTTGTGCAATTTTATTTACTTGTTTTTAAATTTAGAATCATCACCATTTCAAATCAATCAATCAATCAACCTGTTAGATACTAGTAATCATTTGACCTCATAAAATTAATAGATTAGGTATTAAGTCCTCGTGGGATCGATATTTTTAAACTACTTGAACGATACGTGCGCTTGCGTTATACGTGTGTGTTTACGCCAGTCAGTACGTTATTCCTCTATGCATGATTTGGTTATCTTCTTTCGCAATAGGCGTTCAATTTACGTTTATGTTTAGGCTGTTATTTATTTTTTGTGTTTAATGATTCAACATGTTCATGAGATTATTGTGTGATATCGTATGTTTTCCGTTATGATGATTTATTTATACATGCGAACTTAGGAATAGATTATCCTTGGAAATATATGTTGCTTAGGCTTGGTTAGATTTTTGCACAAATCATATCATTACAAGTGGCATAAGTAAGGGACCATTCCGAACCCAACGGTTTGAGGTCTTCCCTTGCGAGGGGTGAGTACGGCCTTAAATCATTTTCCCGGTTCACACCGGGTGGCGACTCCATGTTATTTCTATGGTTTAGTTCCCCCGTGGGCTACTCCGTACTCCAACTAGGAGGCCGCGAGCCTAGAACATCGTCGCCAATTTTTGTGTCATACAGACGCTATGGGTCATAATTGTCCAACAATCTCCCACTTGTCCTATAGCCAGTCACTCAAGCATCTAACACCTGAACTATGTATATGTCGCTCAAACTCTTGCTTAGGAATAGCTTTGGTCAGCGGATCTGCAATATTGTCCTCTGATGTGACCTTCTCGATCTTCACATCGCCACGATGTATGATCTCACGAATGAGATGGAACGTCGAAGAACATGCTTGGATCGTTGATGAGACCGCGGTTCTTAGCCTGTGATATAGCCCCGTTATTGTCATAATACAATGGAATGGGCTCAGCTCTAACGGAACTACTCCTAATCCAATTAGGAATTTACGGATCCAAACTGCCTCTTTTACTACTTCAGCTACAGCAATATACTCCGCTTCTGTTGTTGAATCGGCAACAGTCTCTTGCTTGGAAGATTTCCAGCTTACTGCTCCGTTGTTCAAACAAATTATGTACACAGATTGTGACTTACAGTCGTCTTTATCAGTTTGGAAACTTGCATCGGTAAACCCAGTTACCTAAAGTTCTCCATCTCCATAGATTAAGAAAGCATCATTAGTTCGTCTAAGATACTTAAGGATATTCTTAACCGCCATCCAGTGACCTTCACCTGGATCGGCCTGATAGTGACTACACATGCTCAAAGCATAGAAGACATCAGGTCGCATACATATCATGGCATACTTGATCGATCCGACTGCCGAGGCAAACAGGATCCGACTCATGTTATCTCTCTCATCTTGAGTTTTAGGACACATGTCCTTAGATAGAGTGACGCCATGTGACACTGGCAACAGTCCCCTCTTAGATTGTTCCATGTTGAATCTCTTCAACACATTGTCAATGTACGTGCTCTAGGAGAGTCCAATCAGCTTTCTAGATCTATCATGATAGATCTTTATTCCCATAATAAATGCTGCTTCTCCCAGATCTTTCATGGAGAATTTTAATGAAAGCCAAGCTTTCAACGATTGTAGCATGGGAATGTCATTGCCAATGAGCAAAACATCATCGACATAAAGGACAATGAATGTCAGTGTGCTCCCACTAACATTCTTATATAAACAAGGATCATCCTCGTTTTGAACGAAATCATATTCTTTTATGATCTCATCAAAACGTTGGTTCCAAGAACGCGATGCTTGCTTCAATCCATAAATGGATCGATTTAACTTGCAAATCTTGTCTGGATGTTTAGGTACGAAAAAACTGTTAGGCTGTTGCATATAAACATCCTCCAAAAGATTTCTGTTAAGGAAAGCGGTTTTGACGTCCATTTGTCATATCTCGTAATCAAAATATGCAGCAATAGCAAGCATAATCCGAATGGATTTAATCATGGCAACGGGTGAAAAAGTTTCGTCGTAATCGACACCATGTCGTTGACGATACCCTTTCGCTGCAAGCCTAGCTTTGTACGTTTGTATGTTTCCATCCATGTCGGTCTTCTTCTTGAAGACCCATTTGCAACCAATAGGCTTTACGCCTTCTGGTGCATCAACCAGTGTCCAAACTTGGTTGGTGTACATGGAATCCATTTCGGACTTCATGGAATCTTGCCATAAATCGGAGTCGATACCTTGTATCGCTTCCTCATACGTAGCCGGTTCGTCTTCCTCAATAAGATTAATATCTACATGAGGTGAGATCAGAAACCCATACCTCTCAGGTTATTTTCTAACTCTCTCCGATCTACGCGGTTCTTGTGTATTCAAAGATTATGGTACAATCTCATCCCTGATGAACTGTTCGTGTTCTGTTAAGGATTCTGTGCCAGGAACAATATCACTCTGATTTTCATCGAGTTCGACTTTCCTCCCACTTACCACTGTATTTAGGAATTCATTCTCAAGGAAAACCGCATGTAGAGCAACAAATACTTTGTTCTCTTGTGGGTGATAGAAGTAATATCTTTTGGTTTCCCTGGGATATCCTACAAATAGGCATTTATCCGATTTGGGCTCTAGTTTGGTACCTTCCAAACGTTTGACGTATGCCCAGCAACCCCAAATCTTCAGGAATGAGAAACACGGTTTCATTCTAGTCCATATTTCATATGGAGTATGTTGAACAGACTTTGATGGAACCTTATTCAAAATAAGTATTGCACTGTTCAATGCATATCCCAAGAAGGAAATAGGTAGCTCTGTGCGACTCATCATCGACCTTACCATGTCCAATAAAGTTCGATTTCTCCGTTTGGACACACCGTTAATTGCGATGTTGTGGGAGGAGTCCATTGTGAAAGAATACCATACTCTTTCAAGTAATCAAGAAACTCATTGCTTAAGTATTCTCCACCATGGTCTGACCGTAATGTTTTAGTACTTTTATCGGTCTGTTTTTCTACTTCGTGTCGAAACTCTTTGAATTTCACAAAGGTTTCCGACTTGTGCCTCATAAGATACACATAACCATAACGCGATGCATCATATGTAAAGGTTACGAAGTATTCATATCCATCTCTAGCCTGGCTAGACATGGGCCCACATACATCACTATGAACAAGGACTAACAGTTCGGTGGCACGTGCTACTTTTCCGCTAAAAGGTGTTTTAGGCATTTTTCCTAATAAACAAGATTCGCATACGTCATATGAATTTGGATCAAATCCGTCCAAGTACCCACTCTTCGAAAGTGTGGATATGCGAGTTTTGTTAATGTGTCCCAAACGACAATGCCACATATAAGTTTCATCTTTGTTACTTAGTTTAAGCCTTTTGTTTGTTACATTATATGTTTGAGATAGATTTATATTCAAAATATAAAGACCATTATCTATATCAACACTGCATATCTCCATATTATTTTTATACATAAAACACCCAATGTTTCTAAAAACAAAAGTATAGCCACATTGGGCCAATAAAGATACAGATAAAATATTCCTAGTCAAACTAGGTACATAATAACAGTCTGAAAGATTAAGTACATGCCCCAAGGGCAGTTCCAAAATATAAGTCCCAACGGCTAAAACGGTGACTCGAGTCCCATTTCCAACGTGGAGGTCAATCTCTCCTGAGGTCAGTCTCCTGCTAATCCATAGATCCTGCACATCAGTACATATATAAGTATTACAACCAGAATCAAAAATCAAATTTTTAAAACTAGAAGTAGACATGTTTATTTCTATAACAAACATACCTGAAGCCGGTGCCTTGCCCGCTTTGATTTCCTTCATGTGTGCCTTGTACTCGCGGTAGTCACGCTTCCAGTGACCCTGCTTGCCGCACTGTAGACATACATCTTGGGATTTGTCCTTACCTTTCCCAGAAGGTTTTGATGATTTGGCCTTGCCCTTCTTCTTATTCTTCTTCGTTACACCTCCAGTTGCCTTCGACCAAGCCTTGGGAGACTGAGATGTTGAAGCGAAGTGCGCCTCGTGCTTTTTGCCCTTCGTCAGCTCTTTTTCTACTTCACGCAACATTTCCATTAGCTCTCCAAGAGTATGGTATTGGTTCATCATATTGTAGTTCATGATGAACCCGCTCTAGCTATCAGGAAGAGACTGCAAGATCAAATCTATAGAAATATCAGCCTCAAAGGTTATGCCTAGCTGACCTAGCTGTTTAATGTCGGCAATCATCTATGACACATGGTGCTCAACAGATGTACCCTCCGACATTCGAGAGCGAAAGAGCTTTTTCTGCAATTCATACCTTTACGATATAAGGTTAGATCGGTGAAGGTCCTTCAATTTTGCCATCATAGTATAGGGATCCAATCCCTTTTTTTGGTGATGAAATTGAGGGGTCATCGCAGCGAGCATGACGGATTGAGCAGTTGATTTGTTATCCCTATGAGTCTTCCAAAGCTCAAGCTCAAGCGGCTGCTCATTTCCGGGCTTAGGCCCGATGAGTCTCTCTATTGTACAGAGCATCCTCTCAGCCCCCAGGACAATCCTGAGGTTCATATCCCAATCAGGAAAGTTCACGCCATTAAAGACATTTTCACCCATGATAATGTCTTTAACTCCGATCTTTCCAGCCATCTTAATTGCAATAGTCAAACTATTCAATTAACGATATTTGGGTACAGTCCAACTGTTACAAGAAAAATAATAGAATATTAGTCCAACTAATAAATATATAATTGACGAAATAATTTGAAAGCGCGTAATGCCAAGTATTTGAACGAAATTGCGAATTCAATATTGGCCTCCCATTATTTTCGACGAGCCTCTAACCTTCTGTTGAGTACTCGGGAAACCTAGTTTCCTAGTGGGCTAGGATCCCGTTAAATAACACACAACCTTGACTTTGGCCAACAAGCTGTATGATATTTAACTAGGTAGATCTCTAAGATCAATTGGATCTCATCCAATTCATAGATCCGGTAGGTGGACTTCCAAGTCCGAAACATATATACAATATATATGCCAATATATCCAATATATTTTCCTAACCTTTTCCTCTGAATCAACTAAGCATTGGCTTTGGCACAACAAGCTTAATGATTCCAGTTAAGCGGGACCCATTGACTTTGGAAAGCTTCGTAATCGATGGACAAGAAGTGATCTTGACTTTGGCCAACAAATCACAACTTGGACAAGACATACGATATAGAACAAAGCCTTCATGATTCAAACACATCCGCGATGGACAAAGGTCTTGACTTTGGCCAACAAACCAGTGCCAATCTTGGATCTTGAGAATGAATCATTTAATGGAAGGAAAACATTTAATATTTATTGAGGGTTTTTCGCGTAATTGGCAACCAATTAATTATCTTTGATTAGGTCTCATCATACACCCTTAAGCATGCATTCTAAAAGCCTAATAAGGTGCGGTAAATAAATTAATAATGATATGTGGATAAATATCTCACAAATTGTTCCTAGAACAAATCACTCCATTTCATCTCCCCGGCTAGCACTATTCTAACTTCTACCCAATTACATAATACAATAAAGAAACCTCATTACATTGATGGGAATTGGTGAGAAGAGAATTACAAAGAATCGAGAGATAAAGGCTGGACACGCAGGTCCAATTTAATAAATTCTAAATTTATTACAACAATTTCCAAAATTGCCCTCACCCTGTTGGACAATTATGACCTATAGCATCACTATTTGTAAAAGACATTGTGTTTTTGTACAAATTAATTATGTAGCAAGGAAATTGCCTTTTATCATTTCGTAATGAAATTACTTAAATGTGTGAATGATGAAAGTCCTTATGATTAGTTCCGGATTGAGATGATATGAGACAGTATCAATCTACGATGGTTTAATCATTAAATATCCCTAGTCGTAGTATTATCGAGACTGGACATCGATAATGCGGAATAGACTAGTATCGCACTTGTGCGTGTTATGGAAGCGTAACAGAAAAGTTCTCATATATTTAAGTATTAGATACTTATGTAAGTGTGGTAGGAGGTTGTGTTTCACCGATGGTACGGAAAACAGATTCGCTCTGGATAGACCCCACAGAATCCCATTGGTAGTATGACTATGTGTCTATGGGAGTTCGCATCAGGGTAGATGTATTTGGTCTTAACCTGAGACTTGCATCGCTAGTACTTGCGACAATCAGTACGCTTTGGTTTTGGTCATCCAGGACTTTAACAGGTTCTGTGTACGCCTCTTCTGGGTTTATTGAGAATCGCAGTGTATTGGGTGTGATGTCAAGACGAAAGTATCACTTCAGTCATATGGAGATGATGGTCACGCAGGGATATAGAACTGGTTCTCTAAAGGGTTGCAACCATCAGGATAATATGTCTAGGTCATGATTATCCGATAATAAAGAGACTCGTTGCTAGTGATCCGATATATGCTTCGTACATGGCAGACACTTTTTCCAGCCCCAGGCCTTGCATGTGACATCAGATACTGGATCGAAATACGCAATACTACGTATACTACGCTTGACATAGATTATATATTCCATTATGAATATTTCTGGAGAATTGGGTAGGCATGGCGCTTTGCTAGAAGCCAACCTTGTCTCGTAAATCGGTAAGAACGTAGTACGAGGTACGTACGTGTTCGGATAGTCCGACGATCGGTTTTACTGCCAACATATCCAAGGATCTCTTGGGTCGCTTCCCGAAGATTCACTGATGATGTATGATTCGAACTTTATTAATCTGGGATTAATAGCGGAGAGACTTTATCTGGGATAAAGTACTATTTGAAGAGAGAGAACGATTAATTTGGAATTAATCGATAAAATAATATATTCGATATATTATACGAAATTGGATTTCGACGCATAATTAAAATTGGATTTTAATTCGGGCTAACGAGTTGATTTAGAATTAATTCGCAAGCGACGTGAATAGTAATTTTACTAGGTATAATTATTTAATTAAATTTGATTTAATTACTACGCAACGGAAAAACTCGTTAATTCGGAATTAACGAAACCGAGCCCGGAATGTGTTTGCGAGGCCACTTCGATTTCGAATCAAGTACGACCCACAAGTCACATCGCGAGTCACATCACTTGTCACTTTAGTGATAGATGTCAAGTAACCTTTTTGGTGAGTGACATGCAGTCACTATTCATGATAGAAGTTGGTATGGGAATTTAATGGATTTTTGGAGCCAAAATTTTGGTTGACTTTTTGAAAGATATACCAAATATTTTGGTAAAGGATTTTCATTATTGTTTTGAGAAAACAAAACACAAAATAGCAAAAACTCTCTCCCTCTTTTCTCATTTGCCGTGAGCCTCTCCAAGGTGAAAGAGAAATTGTTTTTCTTCCTCCTTTGCTAGCACACTTCAAGGATCAATACAAGGTGATAGGGAAACCGAACTTAGAGCTTGGAATCCTTTGGAAGCTTGGAGCTTGTTCATCTTCATCAACAAGGAGAAAATTTTTGTTGATCTTAGCATCCAAAAGCCGTTCAATGTAAGTGTGTTTCCGCCACTCTTCTTTACGTATTCATTCTATTTCTATGCTTAAATGATATTGGGATTAACCTAGAAACCCAACAATGGTATCAATGAGCCATTTTGAGCATGAAATATGCTTATGGTAAAATTTGGGTAAATTGGATTTGAGCATGTTTTGACTAAATTACTTGTTTGAGCATGCTTGTATATGGATGACTTGGAGTTGTTTGTGATCAATTTTGTGAAAAATGGATTGGATCAATTTTTCCCCAAATCATTGGCTTGGCCGAATGCTATTAGTGCTCTAAAGTCATGGTATTTTTTGTTCATTTGATCATTGGATGACTTGAAACAATTGGGAAATGTTGATTTGTAATTCAATTGGATTGAAAACAAAATCGGACATAAAAACCCCATGAATTCCGTGAGCTACCTAGCATGAAATGAGATGATTTTTTGAATCAATTATGTTGGACATGTGTTGATGATGAAAAGCATGATTAATTGGTTAGATTAGTATTTTGGAAATGTTAATTTAATGGTTAATCATGGCTTAACACTTTAATTAATTGAATTTTAAAATTTGGAATATTAAAGTTTAATTAATTAGGCTTGATTTAGAATTGGGCTTGTAATTGTTGTATTTGGGCCTAATGGGCTTGGTTGGGCCAAGTTGGTTTAGGCCAATTGGATTGGATCCATATTGGGCCTAAATCATTCCATTAAGTCCAAATATAACAAATGGGCTTTAAAAAGTTTAATTGGGCCTTATGGGCCGAAATTGGTTTCTTTGCAAATGAGGGTGACCGGCGTAAACACACACGTATAACGCAAGTGCACGTATCGTTCAAGTAGTATAAAAATATCGATCCCACGAGGACTTAATTCCTACTGTTGTTATTAATTATTGAATCTATTTATTTACAAATATCTAATTAAATAGAGAAGAGAATGATTGTTTGATTGGTTGAAAGTGGTTTTACAAAATAAATAAATAAATAAAAAGATAAAAGAAAATACTAAGGAAAATAACAAAAGACACAAAGATCTAGGGTTGTGATTTCTTTTAATATCATTTTAAAGATGAAGTGGTTATCTTACAGTTGGGTAATATATTGATTTATTAACCTGGAACACTAAATTATGTGTAAGCCTCTGTCGATGATCAGACACAAATACCCAGTTTAACCCAATTGAACCATATATCTATGTCAACCAAATTATCTGGATTCATTAAGATTAAGTTCCAATTATGGCTACCCCCGCCCGACAGGTATTTCCTATCCTGTAAGGAAATCTATTAAAGGGTTATCTATCCTCAAGGAAGATCGTGGGCTATTGAGTCTAAGGCTGAAACCTAAAATCCATATGTCTAGTTCATTTTAAGTTTACCAGATCAATTTTATTAATGGCCAATTAATGAAAAAGCATTAAGATTAAGACTCAATAAATAAACCTTTAAATTATCCAAACTATAAAATAACCTCTTATAAACCGGTGATATTAAAATTCATCACAACCCCTAGATAGCTAACACATAACTAGGACTAGTAAAGACATAAAAGTAAAAGACATAAAAGTAAAGCTGAAAAGTAAAATACAATAAAATGCTAAGGTAAAAGGAATTACTTTTACTACTACTAATTTAGATATCTCCCATAAAATAATATATAAACTTGTGATAATATTACCAACCGACCAATCTGGCGGTATCCTGATTAAGTCAAATTCAGTCCAACCAGCCATTAAGGCGGTATCATAATTAAATTACCAACCGACCAATATAGCGGTATCCTTGATTAGTCAGGTTTAAACCAGATTAAAATAAATTGCCAACCGACCAATACAGCGAAATCCTTTTTAAGTCAGTATTTTAAATAGTGAATATATTATTTTTAAGGGAGATTAATCTAAATAGTAACAGTAAAAGAATTACCTTTCACCCTAGCTGGGAAATTACTTCCTCATGAATAGTAAAAACTGTAAAAAGTAAAAAAGTAAAAATTAAATTACTATTATTACAAAACGTAATTAAAATTATTTACAAAACTAAAAATAAAAAAAATAAAAAAAATAAAAACTAAAAGAAGAGAGAGAAACTCTCTCTTTAGAGAGAATTGAAGAGAGAGAGAGGTGTGTCGAATTTTGAAATTTCAATCTGAATTTATAGGCAAAATTGGTTTGGGCGTCGCGACGCTGGAACAGTGAGATGTGGCACAAGGAGGGGACACGTGGCGATTCGGATAAGAGGATAAGGTTGACACGTGTAATGGCGGCTGGAACTCAATTATGAAGCTGACGTCATTGATGACGTGGCACTGTTCATGACGTCATTGGTGACGTGGCACTGTTCATGACGTCATTGGTGACGTCATGATGATGTGGCGTGCGCACGTTAGCGGATCTTCTGTGGTGGTGACACGTGGCACGGCGCATGTTAGCAAAGTCAAACTTCTCAAATTCTGACCAGTTGACCAGGCGCATGTTAGCAGATTCGGCATATGCGGGGCGGCGCGACGCTGAAGGTATGGGCGTCGCGACGTGCAAAAGACCAAAATATCCCTGCTGACGCATTTTTATCCGGTTTTGTCCCAAATATCCTCCAGTGCTATCCAAACTTTATTTATCTGCAAAATAACAACAAAACACATCAAAACGTTCATAAATCTCGAGAAACAATACAAAACATTAGGTCAAGTGAGTGAGAAATAGTGATATTAATACCACTCATCACACCCCCAAACCTAACATTTTGCTAGTCCTCGAGCAAAACAGAAAATAAAATAACATAAAGAAATAAAATTAACTAAGCCACTTTCGTAGGGATCACGATTGCATTTAGCATATGCAACAAGCCTTTAAACCCCTAGGTGTCCCTAGTGGACGAGTTGTAGTCTCGTGAGGGTTTACAGCAATGATACCCACAAACATTTTACAAAAGTAAAAAGGTATTAAAATTAATGCACACAAAAGCAAAAAGACAAGCGAAAAAAGAATAAAGAAGTTAGTGACTAATCAGGTGAAACTTCTACTCCAAGTTACTAGTAGTTTTGTTTCTTTCTAAATTACCGAATAAGTAAATTCTCCTAATATTTTTACCATTCTCTATATACACAGCCAACAAAATATTAATCAACTCATTTTTGCCCACAACAGTCATAAGTGTAGTTGATAAGAGAGTAATATTTTTGTCCTAAAGTTCTATTAGATTTCACACCTTTTTGTAGCAATGGAATACTTTTTCTGATTTTTCTGAATTTTTCTTTGATTTTTCTGAATTTTGACTTTTTATTTATATACAATACCTTCCGTCTATGTAGCGAGCTTTGGGTCGGTGGCTCCCAAACCAGTTGGCTTTAGGGCACCAGGTGTTAAGACACCCCTACGAACTTAATTACTCAGACTTCAGATATAATATATTTTTTTTTGTAGCATCTTCGATCCATATAACGAGCTTTGGGTCAGTGACTCCCAAACAAGTTGGTTTTGAGGGCACTAGGTGTTAAACACCCTTACAGACTTAATAACTCGGATCTCAGACGTTTTTTTTTTTTTTTTTTTTTTTTTTTTTTTTATTCCATTACTATTTATAGATGCTTCCTCCAATTAAACTAGAGCACGAAATATTACAAACTTTTCAATTACAGCTCATGTCTGTATGTTTCCATGTATGTTGATAATACCTGCCAACTAAGCATATGAAGATCCATTTTAGTCAGTATTATGGAGAATTCACAAATTAAATAATTTAAAATGAAATAAACAAAAATTAACTTGTTTCAAAAATAGGTTCGAGATACGTCTCAGGAGTGGAAACTCCTTACTCGGCTATCTCTTACCAATTTCACCTTTTTAGTCAAAATAAAAACACAAAAACACAAAATATTTTTGTAATTTTTGAAAAATTTTCAATTTTTTTGTATTTTTCGAAAAAATTAGGACTAAAAATAAAATAACAATACAAACAAGTATCGAAAAATTTTGGACTAAAAATAAAAAACACAATACAAACAAGTACTATTAACTATACCTCACCCCCGAACCTAAATGAGACATTGTC
This sequence comes from Zanthoxylum bungeanum, assembly GCA_019454045.1. NCBI lineage: Eukaryota > Viridiplantae > Streptophyta > Magnoliopsida > Sapindales > Rutaceae > Zanthoxylum > Zanthoxylum bungeanum. The sequence goes on from SKCR01048432.1 coordinate 50,374, forward strand.
CCCAATGTCTTAAACAGTAGAAGAAGAGTTTAGAAGATAATACCTGGTCAGCTGAAATTTTACAGGAAAATTACCGATTAAGATTTATGCCCAAATTACGATTCTTACCACAATCGCTATTGATCAATTTTTTTTTTTTAGTAAAAATTTTGGTAGAATCAACCTCTAAAAACTCAAAATTCCTCAAAATTCACCCTAAAAATTATCAATACACAATGCCCAACTTCGATATTTTTCAGAAAATCCGGCAGAATCTCCTCTGTTTTTCCACAAATCCTCAACAACACAAAACACTCAATCACCAAACACTCCAATAAATCAATCTGTCTCCATACTTCTTCGCCCCCAATTACTACGAATCAATTTGTCAAATATCAACACTTCACAATTTCAATTCTCGCAATACCAAGTCATAATCAACCAAATCACCGAATTCAATCTCAATTACCAAATCAAATTTTATCAAATCATTACCGTAATTTCAGTTTTGATTTTGGCAGTGGAGGATACGGATCGGTTTGGACTTGGTTGTGGGTTGGGTCTCGGCAGTGGGTTGGTTGTGGGTTCGGCAAAGGTGGCTCGGCTTCTAGTGACTCTTGGTTTGGTTTCACGGTGGTGGTTCGGTTCAGGTGAGACAGTGGCAGTTTTGGTGGATCTCGGCTTGGTGCGTTGGTGGCTCGGTGGTGGTTCACGGCTTCTTGGTTTGGTTTCAGGTGATGGCTTCTGGTTTCGGCTACTGTTTGGGTGGTGATGGCTGGTGTGGTCGATGATGATGGCTCGGTTTTGACTCTGCGAAAGAAGGGCTCGGTCACGGCAAGGGTGGCTCACGGTGGTTGTTGATGCGCTCGGCGATTGGGTTGCTGTGGAGGTTCTCGGCTTTTGCGGTTTCGGTGATGGTGATTGATTTTGATGAAGAAGATGATGATGGGTTTGATAGATCTCGGTCAAAGGCTCACGGTGGGGATGATGGCTCTGTTGTGGTGATGATGGTTTCGATCTCGACGGTGGCTGCTAAGACTTGGCGAAACAGTGGCAGTTCGGCTCGGCAATGGACCGGTTTGTCTCGGCTCAGGTAGCTCACGGTCGGTCTGGGTTTGATGGTGGTTGGCTTTGGTTGAGAGAAAATGGTGAGATCTGTGAGGGAAATGGGTTCTGTTCTCGGCGACTTGATGTTTGAAGAAGATGAAGGACTGAAATGGAGATCTGCGGTGCCTCTGATTATGTCTCTGATTTTGAGTCAGCGTCGCGACGCTGAAAATTGCCTAGCGTCGCGACACTCGGTTCTTTAGGGTTTTGATGCAGGATTTTTTTTTTGTGTGTTTTTGTGTTTTTTTTTTTTTTTTTTGAAAATCCCGTTTGCACTGGCTTGCTTTGTCCTAAAAAATTCCGTTTTTAATTTTTCCTGCAAAACTAACACACAATTAAAAAGTTCACACACAAAAATAAATTACAACAAATTGCATGGGTTGCCTCCCTGCTAGCGCTAAATTTTTCGTATTCAGCCAGACGTGACTGAAATCTATCTGTTAAGGAGGTTTTAGTGTTGTTTTGGACGTCCGATTAAAGACAATCCCGTGAGCGTTGCTTTTGAAGGGTCTCTTCCAACGGTAAAGTGGCAAAAAGAATTTTGTCTCATTCAGTGCTTGTGCCACCTTTTTGATCTTTGTCGCTTCAGTGGTTCCTGAAAAGAAAGAAATAAAATCAGGAGGTCTCGTATGGTGCTTGACTTGGAATGGAAATTCCATTCTGTCAAGCTTCTGGTTGATATCTTTGGTTTGTACTCCCTAAAACAGCGATGTTTTTCCTGAATGCTCTGGATTTTTATTAAGGTCAGACATTTGCTCCTCCTTTTGCTCTGTTTCTTTCTCCACCTTTTCTTCACAGATGTATTTTAAAATTTCCATATTCAGCTCTTCATCTGTCATCTGTGAAATACATGTTTCAAAATTTTCACCTTGAGGATGAAAAGAAATGTCAGATTTTAGGTCTTCATCCTCTGATCTGGTTGAAATGATTGGCTCAGGTAGATCTTCATCAAACATTTGTGCAATGGAATCTCCAAGATCTTCATTTTGAGGATTGAAAGTTTGATCCTCCGTTGTTGGGGCAGTTGGTACAAATAGCTCAACTTCTTCGTCAGAATCAGAATCTGAATAATAAAAGTCAAATAGAGACTTTGCTGGTTTGGACTCCTGAACTGATACCTCTGGTTGTTGATACTGCTCAGCCTCCTCCTCTGTTAAGGTGTCATTGTGGATTTCTGGGTACTTGAAGGCTTCATCAGTGTCATCTGAAACTGGTTCTTGCGGTATGTAGTTCTGGTTTTCTGTTAATTGTCTTACTTGATCTGTCATTCTTTGAAGGATTTCTGATTGTCTCTGAATTTGTGCATCAATTTGAGCTGTTTCAAACCAATCTTTGAGCATATGAATCATCTGTCTTTCTCTGATGGTTCTGGTTGTTGGTAAAGATCAAAGGTGGATGGTGGATAAGATGGAAAATATGATGGTTCTTCGTATCTTGAATGATTCTGATAATTTGCCACTCTGAAAGGTAAATACATTGATCGCTCGGGTGGTCCATCACAAATTACACATCTCCTCATTTCGTTCTGATGAGCAAATGTAGCATTGCTTGGTTCTGGCATCCAGTGATAATTGTTGGGCTGTACAACAGGCCTCAGAAAACCGGACTGTTGCTCCCAGATGTGGGGTGTATCTTCTTGTAAAGCTCGTAATCTTTCAATCTCCCAGTAGTGTTCCATTTTTCAATCACCTGAAAAGAAAGAAATAAAAATTACAGATAAAGATAAAGAAAATTAGATACAAGTAAATTAGATAGCTTCAAAATTAACACTCAAGAAATATAAGTCCCCGGCAACGGCGCCAAAAACTTGACCGGCGTAAACACACACGTATAACGCAAGTGCACGTATCGTTCAAGTAGTATAAAAATATCGATCCCACGAAGTCTTAATTCCTACTGTTGTTATTAATTATTGAATCTATTTATTTACAAATATCTAATTAAATAGAGAAGAGAATGATTGTTTGATTGGTTGAAAGTGGTTTTTACAAAATAAATAAATAAATAAAAAGATAAAAGAAAATACTAAGGAAATAACAAAAGACACAAAGATCTAGGGTTGTGATTTCTTTTAATATCATTTTAAAGATGAAGTGGTTATCTTACAGTTGGGTAATATATTGATTATTAACCTGGAACACTAAATTATGTGTAAGCCTCTGTCGATGGTCAGACACAAATACCCAGTTTAACCCAATTGAACCATATATCTATGTCAACCAAATTATCTGGATTCATTAAGATTAAGTTCCAATTATGGCTACCCCCGCCCGACAGGTATATTCCTATCCTGTAAGGAAATCTATTAAAGGGTTATCTATCCTCAAGGAAGATCGTGGGCTATTGAGTCTAAGGCTGAAACCTAAAATCCCTATGTCTAGTTCATTTTAAGTTTACCAGATCAATTTTATTAATGGCCAATTAATGAAAAAGCATTAAGATTAAGACTCAATAATAAACCTTTAAATTATCCAAACTATAAAATAACCTCTTATAAACCGGTGATATTAAAATTCATCACAACCCCTAGATAACTAACACATAACTAGGACTAGTAAAGACATAAAAGTAAAAGACATAAAGTAAAGCTGAAAAGTAAAATACAATAAAATGCTAAGGTAAAAGGAATTACTTTTACTAATACTAATTTAGATATCTCCCATAAAATAATATATAAACTTGTGATAATATTACCAACCGACCAATCTGGCGGTATCCTGATTAAGTCAAATTCAGTCCAACCAGCCATTAAGGCGGTATCATAATTAAATTACCAACCGACCAATATAGCGGTATCCTTGATTAGTCAGGTTTAAACCAGATTAAAATAAATTGCCAACCGACCAATACAGCGGTATCCTTTTTAAGTCAGTATTTTAAATAGTGAATATATTATTTTTAAGGGAGATTAATCTAAATAGTAACAGTAAAAGAATTACCTTTCACCCTAGCTGGGAAATTACTTCCTCATGAATAGTAAAAACTGTAAAAAGTAAAAAAGTAAAAATTAAATTACTATTATTACAAAACGTAATTAAAATTATTTACAAAACTAAAAATAAAAAAAAATAAAAAAAATAAAAACTAAAAGAAGAGAGAGAAACTCTCTCTTTAGAGAGAATTGAAGAGAGAGAGAGGTGTGTCGAATTCTGAAATTTCAATCTGAATTTATAGGCAAAATTTGGTTTGGGCGTCGCGACGCTGGAACAGTGAGATGTGGCACAAGGAGGGGACACGTGGCGATTCGGATAAGAGGATAAGGTTGACACGTGTAATGGCGGCTGGAACTCAATTATGAAGCTGACGTCATTGATGACGTGGCACTGTTCATGACGTCATTGGTGACGTGGCACTGTTCATGACGTCATTGGTGACGTCATGATGATGTGGCGTGCGCACGTTAGCGGATCTTCTGTGGTGGTGACACGTGGCACGGCGCATGTTAGCAAAGTCAAACTTCTCAAATTCTGACCAGTTGACCAGGCGCATGTTAGCAGATTCGGCGTATACGGGGCGGCGCGACGCTGAAGGTATGGGCGTCGCGACGCGCAAAAGTCCAAAATATCCCTGCTGACGCATTTTTGTCCGGTTTTGTCCCAAATATCCTCCAGTGCTATCCAAACTTTATTTATCTGCAAAATAACAACAAAACACATCAAAACGTTCATAAATCTCGAGAAACAATACAAAACATTAGGTCAAATGAGTGAGAAATAGTGATATAAATACCACTCATCAGAGGGTGAATCCTTAATTGGGCTTGGTATTTGGGTTTGACCCATATTGACCAAAGCCCATGCCTTATGAAATCAATTGAAAGCCCATCGGACTTTAATTAAACAACATTGGATGTTAGTTGGGTTTTGAGACCCGATTAGATTAGATTTGGAATCTAAGTCGTTAAAGCGCATTAAAAAGTGTAGTTATTTAATTTGGAATTAAATAAATGAATTAGTATTGAATACGATTTAAATTAGATTTAACAAGTAGTTCGATATAATTCAAGAATTCGTACTTTGAGTACTTATTCTCAAACGAGTTAGACTCGCGCAAAATCAAATCGTTGTTTGAATATTGGATGATCATTTAATTCAAAGATTAATTAATTGGATTAGATTGATTGAATTACATGGTATGAATGAATACATGGATGTGTTGAATGAATAGCGTATATCAGATGGATATTAGAAGGGAAAGGGCAATTTTAGAAATTGTTGTAAATTTAGAATTTATAAATTGGACCTGCGTGTCCAGCCTTCTCTCTTTATTGATTCTTTGTATTCTCTTTTCATCTAATTCCCCTTAATGTTAATGAGGTTTCTATTATTGTATTATGTAATTGGGTAGAAGTAGAATAGTGCTAACCGGGGAGAGGAAAGTGAGTGATTTGTTCTAGGAACAATATGTTAAATATCCATCCGCATATCGTTATTAATTTACTTTCCGCGCCTTATTATGCTTTTAGAATGCATGCTTAAGGGTGTATGATGAGACCTAACAAAGATAATAAATTGGTTGCCAATTCACGCGAAAAACCCTCAAAACATATTAAGCGTTTTCCTTCCATTCAGTGATTCTTACTCAAGATCCAAGATTGGCACTGGTTTGTTGGCCAAAGTCAAGACCTTTGTCAATTGCGGATGTGTTTGAATCATGAAAGCTTTGTTACATATCAGTGTCTTGTCCAAGTTGTGATTTGTTGGCCAAAGTCAAGATCATCTTGTCCATCGACATTGATTACAAAGCTTTCCAAGGTCAATGGGTCCCGCTTAACTGGAATCATTAAGCTTGTTGTGCCAAAGCCAAGGCTTAGTTGATTCAGAGGAAAAGGTGAGGAAAATATATTAAATATATTGGCATATATATTGTATATATGTTTCGGACTTGGAGGTCCACTACCAGATCTAGGAATTGGATGAGATCTAATTGATCTTCGAGATCTACCTAGTTAAATATCATACAGCTTGTTGTCCAAAGTCAAGGTTGTGTGTTATTTAACGGGATCCTAGCCCATTAGGAAACTAGGTTTCCCGAGTACTCCACAGAGGGTTAGAGGCTCGCTGAAAATTAGTGGGAGGCTAGTATTGAATTTGCAATTTCGTTCAAATACTTAGCTTTACGCGCTTTCAATTTATTTCGTCAAAATATTTTATTAGTTGGACTAATATTGTGTTATTTTCTTGTAACAATTAGACTGTACCCTTACATTGTTAATTGGATAGTTGGACTATCGCAATTAAAATGACTGGAAAGAATAGTGTCCGGGACATCATCATGGGCGATAATGTCTTTAACGACACTAACTTTTCCGATTGGGAAATGAATCTAAGGATACCTTGGATCCGAGAGACTGCTATATATCATATAGAGACCTCTTGGGCCTAAGCCCAGATCTGATCAGTTGCTCGAGCTAGAGCTTTGGAAGACTCATAGCGATGACAACGCAACTGTTCAATCTATTATGCTTGCTGCTATGACTCAGCCATTCTGTCGACAGAACAAGGGATTGGATCCCTATAATATGTTGGTGAAGTTGAATGATATACACCGATCTAATCTTAGATCGCAGAGATATGAGTTACAGAAGAAGCTCTTCCGCGCTCGGATGTCGGAGGGTACATCTGTTGAACATCATATGACACAGATGATTGCCGATATCAAGCAGCTTGGACAAATGAAGATTGTCTTTGAGATAGAGACCTCTATAGATTTGATCTTACAGTCTCTCCCCGACACTTGGAGTGGGTTCATCATGAACTACAATATGATGAACCAAGAATAGACTCTTGGAGAGTTGATGTCCACGCTGCGTGAGGCAGAAAAGGAGCTTCTTAAGGGCAAGAAGCGCGAGGCACACTTCGCTTCTACATCTCGGACTCCGAGGGCTGGGCCCAAGGCGACTGGAGGTGTCAAGAAGAAGAAGCATAGGAAGAAGGGCAAGGCCAAATCATCAAAGGCTTCTGGGAAGCCCAAGGATAAATCCCAAGATGTTTGTCTTCAGTCCGGACTGTGGGGTCACTGGAAGCGTGGCTGCCGTGAGTACAAGGCACTCAGGAAGGAAATCAAGGCGGGCAAGGCACCGACCTCACGTATGTTTGTTATAGAAATAAACATGACTACTTCTAGTTTTAAAAATTGGATTTTGATTCTGGTTGTGGTACCCAGATTTGTACTGATGTGCAGGATCTACGGATTAGTAGGAGAATGGCTTCAGGAGAGATTGACCTCCGTGTTGGAAATGGGACACCAGTCACCGTTTTGGCCGTTGGCACATTTGTTTTAGAATTTCCCTCGGGGCATGTACTTGAACTTATAGACTGTTATTATGTACCTAGTTTGACTAGGAATATTATTTCTGTATCTATGTTAGCCCAATGTGGGTACACTTTTGTATTTAGAAACACTGGGTGTTTTATGTATAAAAATGATATAGAAATTTGCACTGCTGTTGTAAATAATGGTATTTATATTTTGAATATAAACCAATCTCAAAATGTAACAAACAAAAGGCTTAAAGTAAGTCTTAAAGATGAAATTATATGTGGCATTGTCTCTGGGACACATAAACAAGACTCGCATATCCACACTTTCGAAGAGTGGGTACTTGGACGGATTTGATCCAAATTCATATGACGTCTGCGAATCTTGCTTATTAGGCAAAATGCCTAAATCACCTTTTAGCGGTAAAGGTGTACGTGCCACCGAACTGTTAGCCCTTGTTCATAGTGACGTTTGTGGGCCCATGTCTAGCCGGGCTAGAGGTGGATACGGATACTTCGTAACTTTTATGGATGATGCATCGCGTTATGGTTATGTGTATCTTATGAGACACAAGTCGGAGACTTTTGAGAAATTCAAAGAGTTTCTACACGAAGTAGAAAAACAGACCGACAAGAGTATTAAGACATTACGGTCGGACTGTGGTTGTGAATACTTAAGCAATGAGTTTCTTGATTACTTGAAAGAATATGGTATTCTTTCACAGTGGACTCCTCCCGGAACACCGCAATTAAACGGTGTATCCGAACGGAGAAACCGAACCATGTTAGACATGGTAAGGTCCATTATGAGTCGCACTGAGCTACCTATTTCCTTCTGGGGATATGCATTAAACAGTGCAATACTTATTTTGAATAAGGTTCAGTCAAAGTCTGTTCAACAGACACCATATGAGATATGGACAGGAAAGAAACCGAGTTTCTCATTCCTGAAGATTTGGGGTTGCTGGGCATACGTCAAACGTTTGGAAGGTACCAAACTAGAACCCAAATCGGATAAATGCCTATATGTAGGATATCCTAGGGAAACCGAAGGATATTACCTCTATCACCCACGAGAGAACAAAGTTTTTGTTGCTCTACATGCGATTTTCCTTGAGAAGGAATTCCTAAATGCAGTGATGAGTGGGAGGAAAGTAGAATTCAATGAAAATTGGAGTGATACTGTTCCTGGCATAGAATCCTCAACGGAACATGAACAGCTCATCGGGGATGAAACTGTACCACAATCTTCGAATACACAAGGACCACGTAGGTCGGAGAGAGTCAGAAAACAACCTGAGAGGTATGGGGTTTCTGATCTCACCTCATGTAGATATCAATCTCATTGAGGAAAACGAGCCGGCTCCGTATGAGGAAGCGATACAAGGTATCGACTCCGGTTTATGGCAAGATGCCATGAATTCCGAAATGGATTCCATCTATACCAACCAAGTTTGGACACTGGTTGATGCACCAGAAGGCGTAAAACCTATTGGTTGCAAATGGATCTTTAAGAAGAAGACCGAAATGGATGGTAACGTACAAACGTACAAAGCTAGGCTTGTAGCGAAGGGGTATCGTCAACGACATGGTATCGATTACGACGAAACTTTCTCACCCGTTGCCATGATTAAATCCATTCGGATAATGCTTACTATTGCTGCATATTTCGATTACGAGATATGGCAGATGGACGTCAAAACCGCTTTCCTTAACGGAAACCTGTTGGAGGATGTTTATATGCAACAGTCTGACGGTTTTGTCGTGCCTAGACATGCAAACAAGGTTTGTAAGTTAAATCGGTCCATTTATGGACTGAAGCAAGTGTCGCGTTCTTGGAACCAAGGTTTTGATGAGATCATAAAAGAATATGATTTCGTTCAAAATGAAGATGATCCTTGTGTATACAAGAAGGTTAGTGGGAGCGAACTGACTTTCATTGTCCTTTATGTTGACGATGTATAACTTATGGGCAATGACATTCTCATGTTAACATCGGTGAAAGCTTGGCTTTCATTAAAATTCTCCATGAAAGATCTGGGAGAAGCAGCATTTATTCTGGGAATAAAGATCTACCGGGATAGATCTAGAAAGCTGCTTGGACTCTCCCAGAGCACGTACATTGATAAAATGCTGAAGAGATTCAACATGGATCAGTCCAAGAGGGGATTGTTACCAGTGTCACATGATGTCACTCTATCTAAGGACATGTGTCCTACAACTCAAGATGAGAGAGACAACATGAGTCGGATAACGTTCGCCTCGGCAGTCGGATCGATCATGTATGCCATGATATGTACACGACCTGATGTCTCCTATGCTTTGAGCATGTGTAGTCGCTATTAGGCCGATCCAGGTGAAGGTCACTGGATAGCGGTTAAGAATATCCTTAAGTATCTTAGACGAACTAAGGATGCTTTCTTAATCTATGGAGATGGAAAACTTGAGGTAACTGGTTTTACCGATGTAAGTTTCCAAACCGATAAAGATGACTGCAAGTCACAATCTGGGTACGTGTTTTGTTTGAATAACGGAGCAGTGAGCTGGAAATCTTCCAAGTAAGAGACCGTTGCCGATTCAACAACAGAAGCGGAGTATATCGCTGCAGCTGAAGCAGCAAAGGAGGCAGTTTGGATCCAAAAATTTCTAATTGGATTAGGAGTAGTTCCGTTAGCAGTTGAGCCCGTTCCATTGTATTGTGACAATAATGGTGCTATAGCGCAGGCTAAGGAACCGAGGTCTCATCAACGATCCAAGCATGTTCTTCGATGTTTCCATCTGATTCGTGAGATCATACATCGTGGCGATGTGAAGATCGAGAAGGTCGCATCAGATGACAACATTGCAGATCCGCTAACGAAAGCCATTCCTCAGCGAAAGTTTGAGCGACATGTACATAGTTCAGGTGTAAGATGCTTGAGTGACTGGCTATAGGCCAAGTGGGAGATTGTTGGACAATTATGACCCATAGCGTCACTATTTGTAAAAGACATTGTGTTTTTGTACAAATTAATTATGTAGCAAAGGAAATTGCCTTTTATCATTTCGTAATTAGATTACTTAAATATGTGAATGATGAAAGTCCTTATGATTAGTTCCGGATTGAGATGATATGAGACAGTATCAATCCACGACGGTTTAATCATTAAATATCCATAGTCGTAGTATTATCGAGACTGGACATCGATAATGCGGAATAGACTAGTATCGCACTTGTGCGTGTTATGGAAGCGTAACATCATAGTTCTCATATATTTAAGTATTGGATACTTATGCAGGTGTGGTAGGAGGTTGTGTTTTACCGATGGTACGGAAAACAGCTTCGCTCTGGATAGACCCCACGGAATCCCATTGGTAGTATGACTATGTGTCTATGAGAGTCCGCATCATGGTAGATGTATTTGGTCTTAACCTGAGACTTGCATCGCTAGTACTTGCGACAATCAATACGCTTTGGTTTTGGTCATCCAGGACTTTAACAGGTTCTGTGTACGCCTCTTCTGGGTTTATTGAGAATCGTAGTGTATTGGGTGTGATGTCAAGACGAAAGTATCACTTCAGTCATATGGAGATGATGGTCACGCAGGGATATAGAACTGGTTCTCTAAAGGGTTGCAACCATCGGGATAATATGTATAGGTCATGATTATCCGATAATAAAGAGACTGGTTACTAGTGATCCGATATATGCTTCGTACGTGGCAGACACTTTTTCAGCCCCAGGCCTTGCATGTGACATCAGATACTGGATCGAAATACGCAATACTACGTATACTACGCCTGACATAGATTATATATTCCATTAAGAATATTTCTGGAGAATTGGGTAGGCATGGCACTTTGCTAGAAGCCAACCTTGTCTCGTAAATCGGTAAGAACGTAGTACGAGGTACGTACGTGTTCGGATAGTCCGACGACCAGATTTACTGCCAACATATCCAGGGATCTCTTGGGTCGCTTCCCGAAGATTCACCGATGACGTATGATTCGAACTTTATTAATCTGGGATTAATAACGGAGAGACTTTATCTGGGATAAAGTACTATTTGAAGAGAGAGAACAATTAATTTGGAATTAATCGATAAAATAAAATATTCAATATATTATACGAAATTGGATTTCGACGCGGAATTAAAATCGGAGTTTAATTCGGGCTAACGAGTTGATTTAGAATTAATTCGCAAGCGACGTGAATAATAATTTTGCTAGGCATAATTATTTAATTAAATTTGATTTAATTACGACGCAACGGAAAAACTCGTTAATTTGGAATTAACGAAACCGAGCCCGGAATGTGTTTGCGAGGCCACTTCGATTTCGAATCAAGTGCGGCCCACAAGTCACATCGCGAGTCACATCACTTGTCACTTTAGTGATAGATGTCAAGTCACATTTTTGGTGAGTGACATGCAGTCACTATTCATGATAGAAGTTGGTGTGGGCATTTAATGGATTTTTTGAGCCAAAATTTTGTTTGACTTTTTGAAAGATATACCAAATATTTTGGTAAATGATTTTCATTTTTGTTTTGAGAAAACAAAAAACAAAATATCAAAAACTCTCTCTCTCTCTTCTCATTTGGTGAGCCTCTCCAAGGTGAAAGAGAAATTGTTTTTCTTCCTCCTTTGCTAGCACACTTCAAGGATCAATACAAGGTGATAGGGAAACCGAACTTAGAGCTTGGAATCCTTTGGAAGCTTGGAGCTTGTTCATCTTCATCAACAAAATCTTGTCTTGGCCGAATGCATCAAGCAAGGAGAAAATTTTTGTTGATCTTCGCATCCAAAAGCCGTTCAATGTAAGTGTGTTTTCGCCACTCTTCTTTGCGTATTCATTCTATTTCTATGCTTAAATGATCTTGGGATTAACCTAGAAACCCATCACACCCATCTAATATCCATCTGATATACATTATTCATACAACACATCCATGTATTCACACAAAGCATGTTATTCAATCAATCTAATCTAATTAATTAATCTTTGAATTAAGTGATCATCCAATGTTCAAACAACGATTTGATTTGCGCGAGTCCAACTCGTTTTAAGAATAAATACTCCAAGTCTGTATTCTTGAATTATATCGAACTACAATTTTAAATCCAATTTAATTTGCATTCAATGCTAATTCTATATTTAATTCCAAATTAAATAATTACACTTTTAATGCGCCTTTACGATTTAGATTCTAAATCTAATCTTAATGAGTCTTAAAGCCCAATTAACATCCAATGTTCATTTAATTAAAGTCCAATGGGCTTTCAATTAATTTCTTAAGGCATGGGCTTTGGTCAATATGGGTCAAACCCAAATACCAAGGCCCAATTAAGGAATCACCCTATTTGCCAAGAAATCAATTAAGCCCATTAGGCCCAATTAAATATTTAAAGGCCCATATAATATATTTGGACTTAATTGAATGGCTTAGGCCCAATTTGGATCCAATCCAATTGTCCTAAACCAACTTGGCCCAACCAAGCCCATTAGGCCCAAATACAACAACTTTAACCCAATTCCAAATTAAGCCTAATTAATTAAATTCTAATCTTCCAAAATTCACAATTTAATTAATTAAAGTGTATTGTACTAATTAATTATCTAAATTAACATTTCCAAAACATCAATTTAATTAATTAATCATGCAATTTTATTTTCAATACATGTCCAACATTATTGAAACAAAATCAAGTCATTAACATGCTCCCAAGTTCACGACAATATGATAATTTTATATCTGATTTTGATTTCAATCCAATTAAATCACAAATCAATATATATCATGTCTTTAAACACATCCAATGGTCTAAAAAATAAAAATTACCATGATCTACAAATGGGTATATATTCGGCCAAGCCAAAGCATTTGGGGAAAATTAATCCAATTAATTTTTTCGTCAAATTGATCATGCACAACTCTAAGTTAACATTATATAAGCACACTCAAACAAACAATTTGATCAAAACATGCTCAAATCAAAAATACTTACAATGATCGGAAGAGAGGATGTGTTGATAATAAAAAATTTTCTTTGAGAAGTACTCTAAGATCTTCTCTTTGAAGTTGTATCTTGAAGCTCCAAGCTTGAAGGTTGAGATTCCAAACTCAAATGATGGTTTCCCTATCACCTAGTATGATCCTTTGTGTGCTAGCAATGGAGAAATTTTGCAACAAAATTTCCCCAATAATTCTTGTAGTGTTCGGCCAAGGTGAGAAAGAAAGAGAGAGTTTTTGTTTTGCCTTGTGTTTTTGTTTCTAAAACAAATACAACTTATGAAAAAGTCAAAACCAATTTTGGTATAAGCTTTACCAAAAGGCTAAAGCAAAATTTGGAGGGAAAAATGCAATAAATGTCCCCAACCACTCCCATCACCCTAAAAGTGACTAGATGTCAATCACCAAAAAGTGACAAGACTTCCATCACTTGAGTGACTAATGATGTGACTTGTGATGTGACTTGTGGGCCCCACTTGATTCAAAATCGGAGTGCGCCCACAAACACATCCCGGGCTCGGGTTCGTTAATTCTGAATTAACGAATTTTCTGAGGCGAATTAATTAAATTAAATTTAATTAAATAATTATGCCTAGCAAAAGTACCGTTAAAGTTGCTCGCGAATTAATTCTAAATTAATTCGTTCGCCCGAATTAAAATCAAATTTTAATTTCGCGTCGAAATCTAATTTCATTTAATATATCGAATATATTATTTTATCGATATATTCTGAATTAATCGTTCTCTCTCTTCTAATTGAATTTATCCCAGATAAATTCTCGCCGTAATTAATCCCAGATTAATTATGTTAGAGTCATACGTCATCAGTGAATCTTCGGGAAGCGACCCATGAGATCATTGGATATGTTGGCAGTAAATCCGATCGTCAGACTATCCGAACACGTGCGTACCTCGTACCACATTCTTACCGATTTACGAGACATGGTTGGCTTCTAGCAAAGCGCCGTGCCTACCCAATTCTCCAGAAATATTCTTTAAGGAATATATAATCTATGTCAGGCGTAGTATACGTAGTATTACGTATTGCGATCCAGTATCTGATGTCACATGCAAGGCCTGGGGCTAGAATAGTGTCTGCCCCGTAGGAAGCATATATCGGATCACAATCAACTAGTCTCTATAATCGGATAATCACAACCTTGTCATATTATCCCGATAGTTGCAACATAATAGATAACCGGTTCTGTATCCCTGCGTGATCATCATCTCCATATGACTGAAGTGATACTTCTGTCTTGACAACACACCCAATACACTACGATTCTCAATAAACCCAGAAGAGGCGTACACAGAACCTGTTAAAGTCCCAGACGACCAAAACCAAAGCGTATTGATTGTCGCAAGTAGTAGCGATGCAAGTCTCAGGTTAAGACCAAATACACCTACCCTGAAGCGGATTCCCATAGACACATAGTCATACTACCAATGGATTCTGCGGGGTCTATCCAGAGCGAAGCTGTTTCCGTACCATCGGTAAACACAACCTCCTATCACACTTGCATAAGTATCCAACACTTAAATATATGAGAACTATGATGTTACGCTTCCATAACACGCACAAGTGCAATACTAGTCTATTCTGCATTATCGATGTCCAGTCTCGATAATACTACAACTATGGATATTTAATGATTAAACCTTTGTGGATTGATATTGTCTCATATATTATAATCCGGAACTAATCATAAGGACTTTTATAATTTATATATATAAGTAATCTAATTTCAAAAAATGATAAAATGCAATTTCCATTGTCACATAGTTAATTTGTACAAAAACCACAATGTCTTTTACAAATAGTGACGCTATTGGTCATAATTGTCCAACAGAAGAATACTTAAGCAATAAGTTTCAAGATTACTTGAAAGAGTATGGTATTCTTTCACAGTGGACTCCTCCCGGAACACCTCAATTTGACGGTGTGTCCGAACAGTGAAACCTAACTTTGTTGTACATGGTAAGGTTAATGATGAGTCGCTCTGAGCTACCAATTTCCTTCTGAGGATACACATTAAACAGTGCAATACTTATTTTGAATAAGATTCCATGAAAATCTGTTAGGCATACTTCATATTAGATATGAACAGGAAAGAAACCGGGTATCTCATTCCTGAAGATTTGGGAATGTTGGGCATACTTTAAACATTTGGATGATACCAAACTAGAACCCAAATCGGATAAGTGCCTATAAGAGAACAATGTATTTGTTGCTCTCCATGCGGCTTTCCTAAGAGGAATTCCTATAAGCAGTGGTAAGTAGGAGGAAAGTAAAACTCAATAAAAATCGGAGTGATATTATTCCAGGCACCGACCTCTCACGAAACATGAACATTTCATCAGGGATGAGACTGTACCACAATCTTCTAATACACAAGAACCGCGTAGGTCGGAGAGAGTCGGAAAATAACCTGGGAGGTATGGGTTTCTGATCTTACCTCATGTAGATATTAATCTTATTGAGGATAATGGACCGACTACGTATGAGGAAATGATACAAGGTATCGACTCATTTTATGGCAAAGTGCCATGAAGTCCAAAATGGATTCCATGTATACCAACCAAGTTTGGACACTGATTGATGTACCAGAAGGCATTGTGCCTATTGGTACTAAATAAGTCTTCAAGGAAGACAAACATGAATAGCAACATACAAATGTACAGAGCTAGGCTTGTAGCGAAAAGGTATCGTCATCAATATAATGTCGATTACGATGAAACCTTTTACTTGCTCCCATGATTAAATCCATTCAGATAATGCTTGTTATTCCTGCATATTTCATTTATGAAATATGACAGCTAGACTCCAAAATCGCTTTCTAATGGAAACATTTTGGAGGATGTTTTTATGCAACATCCTGACGGTTTTGTCGTGCCAAAACATGCAAACAAGGCTTGTAAGTTAAATCAATCCATTTATGGATTGAAGCAAGCATTGAATTCTTAGAACCATCGTTTTGATGTAATCATAATGGTATATGATTTAATTCAAAACGAAGATGATTCTTATGTATATAAGAGGGTTCGTGAGAGTGCACTGACATTCATTGTCCTTATGTTGATGATGTATTGTTTCTCGGCAATAACATTCCTATACTATAATCGGTGAAAGCTTGGCTTTCATAAAATTCTCCATGAAAAACCTAGGAGAAGCAAGCTTTATTCTAGGAATAAAGATCTATTGGGATAGATCTAGAAAGCTGCTGACACTTTCCCAGAGCTTGTATGTTATGAAAATATACGCGACCTAATATCTCATATGCTTTGAGCATATGTAGACGCAATCAGGTCAATCCAGGTGATGGTCACTGGATTGATGTTAAAAACATCCTTAAGTATCTTGGACGAACTAAGGATGATTTCTGAGAATATGGGGAAAGGAGAACTTGAGGTGACTGGGTTCACCGTTGCAAGTTTCCAAACCAAGAAAGACGACTGTAAGTCGCAATAAGGGTACATATTTAATTTGAATAACGGAACAATAAGCTGGAAATCTTCCAAGCAAGATACTATTACCGATTAAACAATAAAAGCGGAATATTGCTGCAGCTAAGGCAGCAAAAGAAGCATTTTGGATCTATAAATTCCTAATTGGATTAGGAGTAGTTCTGTTAGCAGCTGAGCTGGGCTACAGCACAGGCTAAGGAATCACGGTCTCATCAACGATCCAAGTATGTACTACAACTGTTTTATCTCATTCGTTAGATCATACATCGTGGCGATGTGATGATCGAATAAATCGCATCATATGATAACCTTGCAAATCCGCTGATGAAAGCTATTTCTCAGCAGAAGTTTAAGCGACCCGTACATAGTTCAGGTGTTGGACACTTGAGTGATTGGCTATAGGCCAAGTGGGAGATTGTTGGATAATTATGACCCATAGCATCACTATTTTGTAAGGTACATGGTGTTCTTGTACAAAATTAACTATGTGACAAAGAAAATTGCTCTTTTATCATTTGTAATTAGATTACCTGGATATATAAATGATAAAAGTCCATATGATTAGTACCAGATTAATAAGAAATGAGACAGTATTAATCCACGTAAGGTTTAATCATTAAATATCTCTAGTCGTAGTATTATCGAGATTGGACATCGATAAAGCGGAATAGGCTAGTATTACACTTGTGCGCGTTATGGAAGCTTAACGGCATAGTTCTCATATATTTGGGTATTGGATACTCATGCAAGTGTGATAGGAGGTTTTGTTTGTCGATGGTACGGGAACAGCTTCGCTCTGGATAGACCCCTCAGAATCTCATTGGTAGTATGACTATGTGTCTATGGGAATCCGAATCAGGGTAGGTGTATATGGTCTTAACCTGAGACTTGCATCGCTAATACTTGCGACAATAAGTATACTTTGGTTTTGATCGTCCGGGGCTTTAACAGGTTCTGTGTATGCCTCTTCTAGGTTTACTGAGAATCGTAGTGTATTGGGTGTGATGTCAAGATGGAAGTATCACTTCAGTCATATGGAGATGATGATCACGCAGTGATATAAAAATAGTACTCTATAGTACTATAGCCATCGGGAAAGTATGACTAGGTCATGACTTTTCGATCATAAAGAGACTAGTTGCTAGTGATCCGATATATGCTTCGTACGGGGCAGACACAACTCCAGCCCTAGGCCTAACATGTGACATCTGATACTGGATCGTAATATGTAATACTACGTATACTACGCCTGTCAAAGATCTTGTATTCCTTAAAAGAATATTTCTGGAGAATTGGACAGGCACGGTGCTTTGCTAGAAGCCAACCATGTCTTGTAAATTGGTAAGAACATGGTACCGGGTACGCACGTGTTCGAATAGTCCGATAACTGTATTTTCTGCCAACATATCCAGGGATCTCTTGGGTCGCCTCCCAAAGATTCACCGATGAGATTTGACTCGAACAGAATTAATCTGGGATTAATTATGAGAGAGAGAAAATTAATCTTGGATTAATTACAGCAAGAATTTATCTGGGATAAAATTCGAATTGAAGAGAGAGAACGATTATTTGGAATTAATTGATTAAATAATATATTAGATATATTAATTGAAATCGGATTTCAAAGCAGAATTAAAATTGGATTTTAATTCGGGCAAACGAATTAATTTAGAATTAATTCGCAAGCGACTTTTATAATAATTTTGCTGGGCATTATTATTTAATTGAATTGGATTTAATTGCGTCGCAACGGAAAAATTCATTTATTCGGAATTAAACGAACCCGAGCCCGAGCGAAGTTGCATGTTGAGTTAGCCGACTTAAATTTGAATTTAAAAGTGGTGGGACCTACTTCACTTACATCAACATGTTAGACATGTGATGGGAGTGGTTAGGCTTATTTCATGTTTTTGATTTATTGAAAGAAAGCTTGGCTATACTTATAATACACTCAAACCAAATTCAACACTCAGCCTTAATATTTAAACCAAGTCAACTTTGGAAGTAAGACATGGGTTACTATTCATAGCAACCAAACTCTCTCATTCTCCTTCTTCTTGTTATGGCCGAAACTCTCTCTTTCTTGGAGGGTAAATTTTGTTCTTCAAAATTTGTAAAAGCTAGCACTTTTGGAGTTGATCAAGGTGATAGGGAGACTCACCCAAGTCTTGGAAACACTAAAAGAGGGCTTGGAGCTTCCATCTTCAAAGATATTTTTGAAACTTCTCATCCAAATCAATGTAAGTATTCCTCAACTTTCTTGATTAATTCACACAATAATCACGCTTAGAGATCCCGTGCCATGTGTAGGACACTAACAATACTTTCCTGGCATCGACCCCCTCACGGAACACGAACAGTCCATCAGGGATGAGACTGTTCCACAATCTTCTAATACACAAGAACCGCGTAAGTCAGAGAGAGTCAGAAAACAACCTGAGAGGTATGGGTTTCTGATCCCACCTCATGTAGATATTAATCTTATTGAGAATGATGAACCGGCTAAATATGAGGAAGCAATACAAGGTATCGACTCCGCTTTATGGCAAGAAGCCATGAAGTCTAAAATGGATTCCATATATACCAACCAAGTTTGGACACTGGTTGATGTACCAGAAAACATTAAGCCTATTGGTTGTAAATGGATCTTCAAAATGAAGAGAGACATGAAAGGCAACATACAAACGTAAAAAGCTAGGCTTGTAGCTAAAGGTTATCGTCAACGATAAGGTGTCGATTACGACGAAACCTTTTCACCCGTTGCCATGATTAAATCTATTCGGATAATGTTTGCTATTGCTGCATATTTCGATTATGAAATATGGAAAATGGATGTCAAAATCACTTTCCTTAACGAAAACCTTTTGGAGGATGTTTATATGCAACAACCTGATGGTTTTGTCGTACTAAGACATGCAAACAAGGTTTGCAAGTTAAACCGATCCATTTATGGATTAAGAAAGCACCGCGTTCTTGGAACCAACGTTTTGATGAGATCATAAAAGAATATGGTTTCATTCAAAACGAAGACGATTCTTGTGTATATAAGAAGGTTAGTGGGAGCGCACTGACATTCATTATCCTAAATGTTTATTATGCATTGCTTCTTGGAAATTACATTCCCATGCTACAATCGGTGAAAGCTTGGCTTTCATTATAATTTTCCATGAAAGATCTGGGAGAGGCAGCCTTTATTCTGGACTCTCCCAGAGCTCGTACATTGATAAAGTGTTGAAGAGATTCAACATGGATCAGTTCAAGAGGGGATAGCGTCTCTCTATCAAAGGATATGTGTCCTAAAACTCAAGATGAGAGAGATGCAATGATTTGGTTCCGTATGTTTCAGCAGTCGGATAGATCATGTACGCCATGATATGTACGTGACCTGATGTCTCATATGCTTTGAGCATGTGCAGTTGCTATCAGGCTGATCCAGGTGATGGTCACTGGATTGCTGTAAAGAACATCCTTAAGTATCTTAGACGAACTAAAGATGCTTTCTTAGTCTATGGGGAATAAGAACTTGAGGTGACTGGGTTCACCGATGCAAGTTTCCAAACTGAAAAAGACGACTATAAGTCACAATCAAGGTACATATTTTATTTAAACAACGGAGCAGTGAGTGGAAATCGTCCAAGCAAGAGACTATTGCCGATTCAACAATAGAAGCGGAATATATTGCTGCAGCTGAGGTAGCAAAAGAACCAGTTTGGATCCATAATTCCTAATTGGATTAGGAGTAGTTCCGTTAGCAGCCTATCCCGTACCTTTGTATTGTGACAATAATGGGGCTATCGCATAGGCTAAGGAACCACAGTCTCATCAATGATCCAAGCATGTACTTCGATGATTTCATTTGATTCGTGAGATCATACATCGTGGCGATATGAAGATCGAGAAGATCGCATCAGATGATAACATTGCAGATCCGCTGATAAAGGCTATATCTCAGCAAAAGTTTGAGCGACATATATATAGTTCAGGTGTTAGATACTTGAGTGATTGACTATAGGCCAAGTGGGAGATTGTTGGACAATTATGACCCATATCATCACTATTTGTAAAGAACATTGTATTTTTGTACAAATTATCTATGTGACAAAAGAAAATTCTATTTTATCATTAATGTAATTAGATTACTTGGATATATATTAATGATAAAAGTCCATATGGTTCAATTGGATTAATAAGATATGAGACAGTATTAATCCACGAACGGTTTAATCATTAAATATCCCTAGTCGAAGTATTATCGAAACTGGACATTATAAGCTTAACGGAATAGTTCTCATATATTTAGGTATTGGATACTTATGCAAGTGTAATAAGAGGTTCTGTTAGCCGTTGAACCGGGAATAGTTCGCTCTGGATAGACCTACTCGGAATCCATTGGTAGTATGACTATGTGTCTATAAGAATCCGAATCAGGGTAGGTGTATGTGATCTTTAACCTGAAACTTACGTTGCTTTCACGTGCGACAATCAGTTTACTTTGGTATTGGTCATCTAGAGCTTTAACAGGTTCTGTGTACGCCTGTATTGGTTTTACTGATAATCCTAGTGTATTGGATGTTATGTCAAGATGAGAGTATCACTTCAGTCATATGGAGATGATGGTCACACAGGATACGGAACTAGTACTCTTAAAGCTGCAGCTATCCGGATAGTATGACTAGGTCATGACTTCCCGATTACAGAGATTAGTTACTTGTGTACCAATATATCCTTCGTACGGGGCAGACACAGAGTCAGCCCTAGACCTAGCATGTGATATCCGATAATGGATCGTATTACATATTACATAATATTAATATTACTACGCATGATACAATGATATTACTCGATGAATATTTCTGGAGAATTGGGTAGGCACGGTGCTTTGCTATAAGCCAACAATTTCTTGTAACCGTATTTACTGCCAACATATCTAGGAATCTCTTGAGTCGCTTCCCAAAGATTCACCAATGATATTTGACTCAGATAGAATTAATCTAGGATTAATTATGAGAGAGAAAATTATTATGGGATTAATTGTGGTAAGAATTAATCTGGGATTAATTTCGTATAGAAGAAGGAACGTGATTAATTTAGAATTAATCGATAAAATAAATTTAATAGTTAAATTGGATTTTTCTATTTAATTTATTTATTTGTGGATTAAAATAATATATCAGATATATTAATTGAAATCATATTTTAATACGAAATTAAAATTGAATTTTAATTCGGGCGAACGAATTATTTTAGAATTAATTCGAAAGCGACTATCGTAATAATTTTACAGGGCATAATTGTTTAATTAAATTGGATTTAATTATGGCGCGACGATAAATTCATTTAATTGGAATTAAATGAACCCGATAAAATTGTCTGTTTCTTTGCGTGTATCTTTTTGTGTTTTGAGAACACAAAATATCTTTGACTTTGGTGGACCCAAGTCAAGTTGTGTGTTGAAGAAGCCAACTTAAATTTTGAATTAAAATGTGATGGGACGACATGACTTCCATCAAATGTCTATTGTTGATGTAAGTAGTTGGCTTTAATTTAATGCATCATTTTAACACACACCTACCAAGTTTGGAAACAACTCACTCTCATCTCTTCTTCAACCTCTTGGCCGAACACTTCTCATTTGAAGTGAAATTTTTGCTTTAAATTTTTTTCAAAGCTAGCGCTTGGAGGAGTCAAATATGGTGATAGGGAAACTCACCCAAGGAACAAACAACATACAACAAGCTTGGAGCTTCATCCAAAGAGAAATTTTTTGAAATTTCTCCAAATACAATGTAAGTGATTCCACCACTTTCTTCTTATTTTCTCACATAGAATCATGTTTAGGATCTTGTGAAATGTCTTAGAGACTAAAAATAGTATCTAGAGCCTTGCTAAATATGATTTTTAAAACTAGGGTAATAAAGTCTAATTACAGATTTTTGCTTGGAGCATGAAAATTCAAAATTGAGTTGTTGGTTGATGTTAGATGATTATAACTTGGAGTTGTGCATTGTTGGATTGTTGAAAAATTAATTGGATTAAATTTCCCCAATTTTCCTAGATTGGCCGAAACTTGACCTAGTATAACTCATGGTGATTTTTTAAATTTTGACACTTCGATGTGTTAATGGCATGATATATATTTGTTGAATGTTGATTTAATTGGATTGGAATCAAATTGGATGTTAATTTCTTGTCATTGTCGTGAGTTAGCATGTTTGTTGGAGACTTGATTTTGCTTCAATTTGTGTTGGACATGAATTGGAATGATAATCATGATTAATTAGTTTAATAATATTATGTTAATTACACTTAAAAAGAATTAATGTATATTTGGAATATTGTGTTAATGTAAATTAGTCCCTAAAATATTAAATGGGCTAATTTGGTTATATTTGGATTAATGGGCTTAGTGGGGCCAAGTGGTTGGGGATAATTGGGTTGGATCCAATTGGACCTAAACTATTTCAATAAAAATCCAAAATATGACTTCTAGGCCTTTAATAATCTAATTGGGCCAAAATTAATTTATGGCATAAGATGATTCCTAAATGGGCCAAGGAATTATGGGCTTGATCCATAATGGCCAAAAGTCCATGCCTAAAGAATAAATTAAAGCCCATTGGACATAATAGAATTGGCATTGGATGCTAAATGGGCATTTGAGACCATTTGGATTAGATTTTGAATCCAAGTCTAAAAAGGCATTATTATAATAATAAGTGTAATTTTTTAATTTGGAATTAAACTTGAATTAGTATTGAATACAATTTAAATTGGATTTAATATTGTAGTTCGATATAATTCAAGAATACTTACTTTCAGTATTTATTCTTAAATGAGTTGGGCTCGCACAAATCAAATCGTTGTATGAACATTGGATGGCCATTAATTGAAGAATTAATTAATCGGATTAGATTGATTGACAACATGCTATGTGTGAATGTTTGGATGTATTTGTTTGAATAATGTATATCAGATGGATATTAGATGGGTAGGGGCAATTTTGGAAATTGTTGTAAATATTGTATTTATTTGAAATTGGACCTGCGTGTCCAGCCTATCACCTCTTATTCTCATTGTATTTCTCTTCTCACCAATTCCCCTCAATGTAAATGAGGTTTCTTATAGTGTTATGTAATTGGGTAAATAGCAGAATGTAAAGTGCTAGTGGAGAGAGATTTGTTCGAGGACAAAATGTATATGAATATCCATCCGCATATCATTTTTATATTTATCGCGTCTTATTGTGCTTTTAGAATGCATGTTTAAGGATGTATGATGAGACCTAATCAAAGATAATAAATTGGTTGCCAATTTATGAAAATGCCCTCATATTTAATATTAAGTGTTTCCTTCCATTGAGTGGTTCTCTCTCAAGATCCAAGATTGGCTTTGATTTGTTGGCCAAAGTCAAGATCATTGTCTATCGCGTATGTGTTTGAACCATGAAAGCTTTGTTAATATCGCATGTCTTGGGCAGTTGTGACTTGTTGGCTAAAGTCAAGGTCACTATTGTTCATCGATATGGATTACGAAGCTTTCCCACTGTCAATGGGTCGTGCTTAACTGGAATCATTAAGCTTGTTAAGCCAAAGCCAAGGCTTAGTTGATTCTGAGTAAACATGTTAGGAAATATATTAGATATATATTTCGGACTTAGATGTCCACCTACCGGATCTAGGAATTGGATGGGATCCAATTGATCTTAGAGATCTACCTAGTTAAATTTTATACAGCTTGTTGGCCAAAGTCAAGGTTGTGTATCATTTAACGGGATCCAACCCCATTATGAAACTAGGTTTCCCGAGTACTTAATGGAGGGTTAGAGGCTCGCCAAAAATTAGTGGGAGGCTAGTATTAAATTTGTAATTTCGTTTAATACTTGCTAATATGCGCACTCTATTATTATTATTTTTCGTTATTATATATATTAGTTGGACTAATATTGTTCAGTTATTGTTTTCTTTGAACAGTTAGACTGTACTCAACACTACTCCATTTGTAGTTGGTTATATAGTTGGAATGTAGTAACTATTTCATTTGAGTGTACTCGAAATATTTGATAGGAAAGTTGGACTATAGCAATCAAAATGGCTGGAAAGATAAGCGTTAGGGACATAATCATGAGTGAGAATGTCTTTAACGGCACAAATTTTCCAGACTGGGAGATGAACCTCAGGATAGTCCTGGGAGCTGAGAAGTTGCTCTATGAAATAGAGAGACCTCTCGGGCTTGAGCCCGGACTTGAGCGGCCAGTAGATCATGAGCTTTGGAAGACTTATCGTGATGATAACTTCAATACTCAATCCGTTATTCTTGATGCAATGACTCCTCAGTTTTGTCGTAAGAACAATGGATTGGATCCTTATGCGATGATGTTGAAGTTGAAGGATCTTCATAGATCTAATCTTAGATCTCAGAAGTATAAGTTGCAGAAGAATCTCTTTCACTCTCGTATGTCAGAGAGTACATCTATCGAACACTATGTGTCGCAGATGATTGCTGACATCGAACAGCTGGGTCAGTTGGGCATTACCTTCGAGGCCGAGACTTCCATAGATTTGATCTTACAGTCTTTGCCCGACTGCTTGGGCGGGTTCATCATGAACTATAATATGATGAACCAAGAGAAAACTCTTGGAGAGTTAATGGCTATGTTGAAATAAGCAGAGCCAGAGCTTCTGAAAGGAAAGAAGCGTGAGGCGCATCTTACTTCTGTTGGGGTTTTGGGTGATTGGACGCAGCAGAAGCGCGGGTTCGTGATGAGTGGTAATTATATCACTATTTCCCACTCATTTGACTTAATATTTTGTATAGTTTCTTGAGTTTTGGGAATATTTTGATGTGTTTTGGGTTATTTTGTAGATAAATAAAGTTTCAGGACTCTCTAGAGGTGATTTGGGCCAAAACAGTGAAAATTGGATGAAAAGGGCAAAATGGTCATTTCACGCGACGCGTCTCGCAAGCCTTTGGCGTCGCGACTCCGAACATGCATCGAACAGTGCTAACGTGCGCCGAGTCCACAAGTCAGAATCTGAGGAAATTTGACTTTGCTAACGTGCGCCGTGCCACGTGTCACCATCACAGCCGATCCGCTAACGTGCGCCGTGCCATGTGTCATCATCATACGGTGCCAACAGTCACCATCGCCATGTTTCGTCACGTGTCTGCCACGTCATCATCCACATCACCAGTTGACCGAGTCAACGTGCCACATCATCACCACGTCATCATCAGCCAATCACAGCGTGCCACATGTCACAATTCTATGGTGCCGACAGTCCCTTTCACCATGTGTCGCCACGTCAGCGCCACGTCAGCACCACGTCAGCATAAATTATTGACTCATTTATCTGAAATCGACACGTGGAGGATAAGAATCTGAATCAGCCAATCAGAAGCCGCCACGTGTCGCAATAATTGAACTCCCAACCACCTTGCCACGTGTCACATTATCACCTTATCCAGAATCTGAGCAGACGAACCAGAAGCTGCCACGTCTACACAATCCAGCTTCGTGACACCAACCCCTGAATGACGCCTATAAATTCAGCTCGATTTCAGAATTCAAAGCATGCCTTCCTTGAGTTTTGTAAGGACTTAAAGGATTGCATCTTGTGTGTTTAAATTTTTGTAATTTAAATTTAGCATTTTTACTTTTAGTATTTTTAATTATGCACTTTTACTTTTTGTAATAAAATTTATTTTATTTTCTTTTTGTTCTTTGATGTTTAGTAGTTAATTTACCGCTGGGGTAAAAGGTGAAACATTTAATATAAGTATTTAGGTAAATCTCACTTAATTATAATTTATAAATTATAATTTAACCAAATTAATTAATGGCAGACTTTATTACCACATATATGGTCGGTTTAAATATAAATTACTTTACCGCCTATATAGCTGGTCTTTATGTGACAGATTTTACCGCCTATACGGCTGGTATAATTGGACTAAATGGATTACCGCTTATATGGTTGGTTTTAAATGTTTAACATTATTAATTCCTGAGAAAGCAAAACATAAAATAATTTATATTTTATAATAAGTGAGATTCCTAGATAAGAAATATTAAATGTGGATCCTCTAACCCCCAGTATTTTATTTTATTCTAGGGAAGTGATGAACACAATATTACTAGGCTTAATAATTGATTTAATTAATTGGGTAATTCTTTAGTTTGTTTATTGAGTCTTAAGCTTAATGCTTCTTATTGTCTGATCACCAATAAGATTGATGTGCTAAACTTAAAATGAACTAGACATAGAGATTTTAGGTTTCAGCCTTAGATTCAATAGCCCACGATCTTCCTTGAGGATAGATAACCCTTTAATAGATTTCCTTACAGGATAGACATATACTTGTCTGGCGGGGGTAGCCATAATTGGAACTTAATCTTAATGAATCCAGGTAATTTGGTTGACATAGACATATGGTTCAATTGGGTTATACTGGGTATTTGCGTCTGACCATCGACAGAGGCTTTTACATATTTTCGTGTTCCAGGTTAGCAAACTGATTTATTACACATAGATAAGAGAATCGATTCATATTTATAATAATATTGTGTGGAGTCACGACCCTAGATCTTTGAGTCTTTTCTTTTATTTTCCTTAGTATTTTGTTTTAAGTCTGTTTTTTATTTTAATTAGCAAATCCACATTCAACCAACAAAAACAATCATTCAATTCTCCTTATAATTAGATACCTGTAAATAAATAGTATCAATAATTAATAACAACAGTAGGAATTAAGTCCTCGTGGGATCGATATTTTTATACTACTTGAACGATATGTGCGCTTGCGTTATACGTGTGTGTTTACGCCGGTCAAGATTTTGGCGCCGTTGTCGGGCACTTATTTTTCTTAATTTTTAATTTTGAAGCTATCTAATTTACTTGTATCTAATTTTCTTTATTTTTATATGTAATTTTTATTTCTTTCTTTTGTTTTCAGGTGATTGAAAAATGGAACACTACTGGGAGATTGAAAGATTATGAGCCTTACAAGAAGATACACCCCACATCTGGGAGCAACAGTCCGGTTTTCTGAGGCCTGTTGTCCAGCCCAACGATTATCACTGGATGCCAGAACCAAGCGACACTACATTTGCTCAACAGAACGCAATGGGGAGATGTGACATATATAATGGTAACCACCTTATAGATTATTGCGAGTACAACTACCATCAAGGGTGGCAGAGCTATCAAGATCCTTCACGGTATGAAAAGCCATCACATTTCACAGAACCACATTTTCCATCTTATCCACCACCCGCCTACAATGATCTTCATCAAGAACAAGAACCATCAAAGGAAGAACAATTGGTTGACATGCTCAAAGATTTATTCAAGAAACAAGATGAAAAGTTGGATACAATGCTTGAAACATATCATAATCAACTCGAAATTATTCAGAGACAATCAGCATCTATTCAGAGGATGACAAAACAAATGAGACAATTAATAGAAAACCAGAACTACATACCTCAAGAACCAGTTTCAGATGACACTGATGAAGCCTTCGAGTACCAATCATTTCACAATGACACTTCAACAGAGGAGGAGGCTGAGCAATATCAACAACCAGAGGTATCAGTTCAGGTGCCCAAACCAGCGAAGTCTCTATTTGACTTTTATTATTCAGATTCTGACGAGGATGAAAAAGCTGAGCTATTTATACCAACTGCACCAACAAAGGAGGATGAAACTTTCTTTCCTCAAAATGAAGATCTTGGAGAATGCTTTGCACAAATGTTTGAAGAAGATATACCTGAGCCAATCATTTCACTCAGATCAGAGGATGAAGACCTAAAAACAGACATAACTTTACATCCTCAGATTGACACTTATGGAGCATGCATTTCACAGATGACGGATGAAGAATTGAATACGGAAATTTTAAAATTCATCTGTGAAGAAAAGGTGGAGCAAGAAGCAGAGAAAATGAAGGAGCAAATGTCTGAACTTATTATAGATCCAGAGCATTCAGGCGAAACATCACTGTTTTGGGGAGTACAAATCAACGATATCACCCAGAAGCTTGACAGAATGGAACTTCTATTCAAAGTCAAGCACCATATGAGACCTCCTGATTTTATTTCTTTCTTTTCAAGAACCACTAGAGAAACAAAGGTTAAAAAGGTGGCACGAGCACTGAATGAGACAAAACTCTTTTTACCACCTTACCGTTGGAAGAGACCCTTCAAAAGCAATGCACATGTGAATGTCTTTAATCGGACATCCAAAATGACGCTGAAACCTCATTGACAGATGAATTTCAGTCACGTCTGGCATAAGATGAAAAATTTAGCGCTAGCAGGGAGGCAACCCATGCACTTTGTTGTAATTTCTGTTTTCATATTTTGTGTATACAAGTTGTAGAGTTTTTAATTTTGTGTGTTATTTTTGTAGGGAAAAGCTCAACCAAAGCATAAGACAGAAGGAATGGTGTTTGGCAAAGATAAGAGATAATTCATTAGTGATGACTAAGTAAGGAATGGATTCTTGAGACGCATCTTAATGAATTTATACTAAGCGAATTGCGTATTGCGTACACAATTATGTTGCCTTAATTATTGCTTTGATTCGCTTTTCTGTTGTAATTATCTTTATTTTCGTAGACAGGATCCAGACTTTTTGACCTTTCACGATTTATTTTGTTGTTTAGCTAATATCGTCCTTTTGGAAGATACTAGTGCTATTATTACTCACTCTTTTCAGGTACTATAAATTTAGCCCGTCATTGCACTTTTGAGGGAATCCATATTTGAGAAAGAAATATATAAAAATGGAAGCCACTTCAAGAAGACGAGTTGAAAACATTTGTGTGTTTTGCGATACTAGTGTTGGTACTAAGCCACAATACGTAGAAGCAGAACATGAATTGGGTCGAGTCTTAGCTGTAAGGAATATGCACTTAGTATATGGCGGAGGCAATCTTGGACTAATGGGGATCGTTTCAAAGGCCGTACATGAAGGAGGTAGTCACATTTTGGGAATCATCCCAAAACCATTGGCAGAGGCAAATCTTATTGAACCATCAAACGGAGAGGAACTGATCGTGCCAGGTATGTCTGAACGATTGGTAGAAATGATTAACCGTGCTGATGTTTTTATTGCTTTGCCAGGTGGCTTGGGCACATTGGAGGAAATTTTTAACGTTGATGGATTTTATGATTTTCTTTGTGCTATCTTGGGCGAACTTGAACATACACCAGAAACAAATTGGGCTGTTTAACGTTGATGGATTTTATGATTTTCTTTGTGTGTTTCTTGATGATGCCCGGAGAAATGGATTCGTGTCAAAACCTTTAAAAGAACTCATCTTTACAGCCAGAACTGTTCCGGATCTAATAGACCAACTCTTAGCCTATGAACCATAAGTTGACCCTATCCTTTAAAAGATAAATTGGTCCGAGGACGATCGTGGTAAGAGGCATCGGATTAATCTGGATCTTAACCTTTAATTTCCTGTAGAATTTCAGCTAACCAGGTATTATATTCTAAACTCTTCTTCTACTATTTAAGACATTGGGGACAATGTCTCATTTAGGTTTGGGGGAGGGAATTAGTTGATCAGTATCTTATTTTTAGTTGTGTGTTATTTTTATTTTTAGTCCAAAATTTTTCGAAAAAATACAAAAAAAATTGAAAAATTTTCAAAAAATTACAAAAATATTTTGTGTTTTTGTGTTTTTATTTTGACTAAAAAGGTGAAATTGGTAAGAGATAGCTGAGTAAGGAGTTTTCACTCCTGAGACGTATCTTAAACCATTTTGAAACAAGTTAGTTTTTGTTTATTTCATTTTGAATTATTTAATTTGTAAATTCTCCATAAAACGGACTAAAATGGATCTTCATTTGCTCAGTTGGCAGATATTATCAACATGCATAGTAACATACGAAAATGAGCTAAAATTGAAAAGTTTGTAATATTCAGTGCTCTAGTTTAATTGGAGGAATCATCTCAAAAAAAAAGCAATGGAGTAAAAAAAAAACATTTGATATCTGAGTTATTAAGTCTGTAAGGATGTTTTAACACCTAGTGCCCTAAAGCCAATTGGTTTGGGAGCCACTGACCCAAAACTCGCTACATGGATCAAGGATGTTTCAAAAAATATATATCTGAAGTCTGAGTAATTAAGTCCGTAGGGGTGTCTTAACACCTGGTGCCCTAAAGCCAACTGGTTTGGGAGTCACCGACCCAACACTCGTTACATAGATGGAAGATATTGTATATAAATAAAAAAAAATCAAAAATCAAAGAAAAAATCAGAAAAATCAGAAAAATTATTCAATTGCTACAAAAAGGTGTGAATTCTGATAAAACTTTAGGATAAAAATATTACTCTCTTATCAACTGGACTTATAACCGTTGTGGGAAAAAATGAGTTGTTTAATATTTTGTTGGCTGTGTATATGGAGAATGGTAAATATAATTGGAGAATTTACTTATTCGGTAATTTAGAAAGAAAGAAAACAACTAGTAACTTGGAGTAGAAGTTTCATCTGATTAGTCACTAACTTCTTTATTCTTTTTTCGCTTGTCTTTTTTTTTTTTTTTTTTTTTTTTTTTTACCCCCAAGGGGTGTGGCTTAGTGGTGAAGGGTCCAGAATCTCACCTTGAGGTTCTGGGTTCGAATCCAGGGGGTGCAACTTCTTGTAAGAGCCTGGGGCAGCCGGGGGTTTTACCTGCGCCGCGGCCCAGAAGGGGTGGTTTGGTGGCGGGGTTTCCAACGATTTCAAAAAAAAAAAAAAGAAAAAGTGTGCATTAGTATTTACTAACTTTTTACTTTTGTAAAATGTTTGTGGGTATCATTGCTGTAAACCCTCACGAGACTACAACTCGTCCACTAGGGACGCCTAGGGGTTTAAAGGCTTGTTGCATACGCTAAATGTAACTGTGATCCCTACGAAAGTGGCTTAGTTAAATTTTATTTTAAAGATGTTTATGTTATTTTACTCTATGTTTTGCTCGAGGACTAGCAAAATGTTAGGTTTGGGGGTGTGATGAGTGGTAATTATATCACTATTTCCCACTCATTTGACCTAATATTTTGTATAGTTTCTTGAGTTTTGTGAATATTTTGATGTGTTTTGTGTTATTTTGTAGATAAATAAAGTTTCAGGACTCACTGGAGGTGATTTGGGCCAAAAAGTGAAAATTGGACAAAAAGGGCAAAATGGTCATTTCGCGCGTCGCGCCTCGCAAGCCTTTGGCGTCGCGACAACTAACGTGCGCCGAACAGTGCTAACGTGCGCCGGGTCCACAAGTCAAAATCTGAGGAAATTTGACTTTACTAACGTGCGTCGTGCCACGTGTCACCATCACAGTCGATCTGCTAACGTGCGTCGTGCCACGTGTCATCATCATACGGTGCCGACAGTCGCCATCGCCACTTTTCACCACGTGTCTGCCACGTCATCATCCACATCACCAGTTGACTGAGTCAACGTGCCACATCATCGCCACGTCATCATCAGCCAATCACAGTGTGCCACGTGTCGCAATTCTATGGTGCCGACAGTCCCTTTCGCCACGTGTCGCCACGTCAGCATCAATTATTGACTCACTTATCTGAAATCGACACGTGGCAGATAAGAATATGAATCAGCCAATCAGAAGCCGCCATGTGTCGCAATAATTAAACTCCCAACCACCTTGCCACGTGTCACCTTATCACCTTATCCAGAATATGAGCCGACGAACCAGAAGCTGCCACGTCGACACAATCAAGCGTCGCGACGCGACGCCAACCCCCTACTGACGCCTATAAATTTAGCTCGATTTCAGAATTCAAAGCATGCCTTCCTTGAGTTTTGTAAGGACTTAAAGGATTGCATCTTGTGTGTTTAAGTTTTTGTAATTTAAATTTAGCATTTTTACTTTTAGTATTTTTAATTATGCACTTTTACTTTTTGTAATAAAAATTATTTTCTTTTCTTTTTGTTCTTTGATGTTTAGTAGTTAATTTACCGCTGGGGTAAAAGGTGAAACATTTAATATAATTATTTAGGTAAATCTCACTTAATTATAATTTATAAATTATAATTTAACCAGATTAATTAATGGTAGACTTTATTACAACCTATATGGTCGGTTTAAATATAAATTACTTTACCGCCTATATGGCTGGTCTTAATGTGACAGTTTGGGCGAAATCATATTTTAAAACCTTTTCAAATTACTGAATAAATTATTCAATATCTAATATGAATAATTTATTCATATTTAACCTAAACCAATTTATTTAATATCAAATGTTAACATAAACATAATTGGAACTTCGTGAAACTTTTTCGAAAATCTTTTTTTCCGCAAAATGACCTAAAACGCGTTTTTGACCGAAACGACCATCCGACACTTATGAAAACTACCCAGGTCAACTTCAATAGTGTCAGGGATTTTCATGGGATGCCCGAACAGTGACGGATTCACTATTTAGAAAGCCGTCACCCGGTTGGCTCAAAATCCCCCCGGTAGCGCCGTTTTTGGCCGTTTTCGCTTATTTCAATTCGGAAACAATTTCCGGCAATTATGCCAACTCCAAAAACACATCCAAAATATTCAATAAGTCAACAATTTCATCACAAAATCAGATTCATTTCCAGGTCATATACAGAAAACGAAATTGCCTAAATTTCATGCTCAAATCCAATAATTTCAAGATTAAATCAATTAATCTCAACACCAAAAGAGTCCCACCACATATGAACAACTTTGGAACAATTCTAGGCTATCTAAGAGTGGATCAAAAACTCTATAATGGCAACAATATTGTCCAACAATAATTTTAACAAATTGGACTATAATTACACTAATTAGCTCCAATATACTTCACACATGCACCAATATCTTCCAATTTATCCTCCAACATCAAAAGCCCCAAATTTCCAACAAGTAAAGTAACCCTAGATCTAATCTAAGAACACAAGAACATGAAAAAATAATTTTCTAAACTTAGAGTATTCAAGATTACCTTTTAATCTCCAAACTCCTAAGCTTTTCTTGTGTTGTTTCTTCACCTTTCTCTGAATCATCAAATGAACATTGAAACCCATTTTGTTGAAGGAAATTCGGCCATGGAGTGATAAGGAAGATGATGAATTTTTTTTCATTTATATCCTTTGTTTGACCGAAATTGGTGGGTAGTTGGGGGTATTTTGGTCATTTTCCATTTAATCAAATTAATTAAATATAAATCAAATCAAACTTTGTATTAACCAATCAAAATTGGACAAACAAGGTTTGATTTAGATCATGCCAAGTGTCCAAATAATAATTGGACAAATCCATAACATTTATGGATAAGAATGACTAATTAATTATTGTAATATTTAACAATTAAATATTCAAAAATCAATTAATGAAATTATTATTATACATGCATTTTTATTTACAATAAATAACAAATACATATATTTATGGCATGTGTCAAAATCTCATTTGACAAATAATTAATGTGTATCTAATCATATTATGTATCAAATACAAATACACAATAATTATTAGCGGATAAAATCCCCTAAAGCATGTGTTATCGTTTAACGATTAAACGACCCGAATTAACTCACTTAATCATGTGAAGTATTATGAATAATCCGTATTATTCATATCGAGTTGTCCAAGTGCTCAACGAGAACACTTCATATTATGGGACTCTCTAAGTTTAGGTTTATTTGTCACGAAATCCAATTTTGTGTCCATAATCAACCCACTCATGGATTATGATGACCACAGATAATCTCGCTAAACTATGCAAGCCAATGTCATAGCATACATTCAATCCCTCCGTCATAGGCTATCTGTATTATACCTGGGATATAGATAACAACGTCAAATCCGTTCGATATAGCATCAGTCCACACCCAACGAACATGCGGAGGTCTGATCATGAATAGATCATTGACGTGACTGCCATCAAAGTGTGGAGGATAACTCATATATCCCAATGTGGTATCTCAAGTCGAAGGACCACTATACTCACTCAACTCGAGAAGGTTCATATTGACGTTGATGTACCATCTATTAGGAAACCTTCAGTGAGCTGTTCAGTGTCTTATCAAATAAACACCTACATGTCTATACGAGTCTCCCGAGACTCATGGTTCACTGGGATAAACCATCAGACCAAGTCACATATACGACATGTATTGGTCTCAGTGGATTATACTAACCGACCCGTGTTAGCAAATCTTGACCAGGAACTTTATTTAAGGATATACAACTAATAGTGCGCTTCCCAATGTCAATTACAAATTATGTTGTAACTGCGCACTATACTGTAAATCTTAGGGTCTTTGTCTAATATACACGTATCATTGAACCAGATTCAGTTTCGATCTAATCGTAATCAGAAATCTAATCGCAATTAGATCGAATAAGCGTATAAAAGACAAGGGTGCTACCATTAAATATGTAATATTATGGAAAATATAATTGCTCGTATTTATGAATCGATCATAAATACGATCCGGATTGGCACTCTGAGCACCAACCCTAACAACTTCGACATCCAAGAAGTCCAAGGCTTGGCCAAAGACTTCTGGCGGTGTGAAGAAGAAGAAGAAAAAGGGCAAGGCTCAATCATCACAGTCT
This sequence comes from Zanthoxylum bungeanum, assembly GCA_019454045.1. Taxonomy (NCBI): domain Eukaryota; kingdom Viridiplantae; phylum Streptophyta; class Magnoliopsida; order Sapindales; family Rutaceae; genus Zanthoxylum; species Zanthoxylum bungeanum. Next base: position 85,774 of record SKCR01048432.1, read on the forward strand.
TCAGGGAAGACAAATGACAAATCCCAAGACGTCTACTTATACTGTGGCAAATGGGATCACTGGAAGCGTGACTACCGTAAGTTCAAGGCGAACTTGAAGGAAGCGAGGGCGGGCAAGGCTCCGGCTTCAGGTATGTTTGTTATTGAAATAAACATGTCTACTACTGGTTTTAAAAATTGGATTTTTGATATTGGATGTGGTACTCACATATGTACTGATGTGCAGTATCTGTAGATTAGCAGGAGACTGGCTTCAGGGGAGATCGACCTGCGAGTCGGAAATGGGACAAGAGTCGCTGTTTTGGCCGTTGGCACCTATGTTTTGAATCTGCCCTCAGGGCATGTACTTACATTAGGCGACTGTTATTTTGTACCTAATTCGACTAGGAATATAATATTTGTATCCAGTTTAACCCAATGCGGGTATACCTTTATATTCAGGAACACTGGGTGTTTTTTTATAAAGATGATATTTTGATATGTACAGCAGATATGAATAATGGTCTTTATATTTTTAATATAAACGAATCTCAAATATATAATATGACAAACAAAAAGCTCAAATTGAGTAAAACAGATGAGACTTATTTGTGGCAATGTCGTATGGGACACATTAATAAAACTCGTATATCCACACTTTCGAAGAATAGATACTTGGACGGAATTGACCCTAATTCATATGATGTCTACAAATCTTGTTTGTTAGGCAAAATGCCTAAAACACCTTTTAATGGTAAAGTGTACGTGCCACCGAGCTGTTAGCCCTCATTCATAGTGACGTATGCGGGCCCATGTCTAGCCAGACTAGAGGTAGATATGAATACTTCGTAACCTTTACGGATGATGCATCGTGTTATGGTTATGTGTATTTTATGAAACACAATTCGGAAACTTTTAAGAAATTCAAAGAATTTCGACACGAAGTAGAAAAACAGACTGGCAAAAGTATCAAAACATTACGGTCGGACCGTGGTGGAGAATACTTAAGCAATAAGTTTCAAGATTACTTGAAAGAATATGGTATTCTTTCACATTGGACTCCTCTCGGAGCACCTCAATTGAATGGTGTGTCCGAACGGAGAAACCGATTGGACATGGTAAGGTCAATGATGAGTCACACAGAGCTACCGATTTCCTTCTAGGGATACGTATTAAACAGTGCAATACTTATTTTCAATAAGGTTCCGTCAAAGTCTGTTGAACAGACTCCATATGAAATATGGACAGGAAAGAAATCGGGTTTCTCATTCCTGAAGATTTGGGGACGCTGGGCATATGTTAAACGTTTGGATAGTACCAAACTAGAACCCAAATCGAATAAGTGCCTATTTGTAGGTTATCATAAGGAAACGAAAGGATATTATTTCTACAACCCACAAGAGAATAAAATATTTGTTGCTCTTCATGCGGTTTTCCTAGAAAAGGAATTCATGAATACAGTGGTAAGTGGGTGGAAAGTAGAACTCGATGAAAATCGGAGTGATACTGTTCCTAGCACCGACCCCCTCACGGAACACGAATAGTCCATCAGGGATGAGAGTGTTCCATAATCTTCTAATACACAAGAACCGTAAGTCGGAGAGAGTCCGAAAACAACCTGAGAGGTATAAGTTTCTGATCTCACCTCATGTAGACATTAATCTTATTGAGAATGATGAACCGACGACGTATGAGGAAGCGATACAAGGTATCGACTCCGCTTTATGGAAAGAAGCCATTAAGTCCGAAATGGATTCCATGTATACCAACCAAGTTTGGACACTGGTTGATGTACCAGAAGGCATTAAGCCTATTGGTTATAAATGGATCTTCAAAAGGAAGAGAGACATGGAATGCAACATACAAATGTACAAAGCTAGGCTTGTAGCTAAAGGTTATCATCAACGACATGGTGTCGATTACGACGAAACCTTTTCACCCGTTGCCATGATTAAATTCATTCGGATAATGCTTGCTATTACTGCATATTTCGATTATAAAATATGGCAGATGGATGTACTTCGACGATTTCATCTGATTCGTGAGATCATATATCGTGGCAATGTGAAGATCGAGAAGATCGCATCAGATAATAACATTGCAGATCCGTTGACGAAGGCTATATCCTAGCAAAAGTTTGAGCGACATGTACATAGTTCAGGTGTTAGATACTTGAGTGATTGGCTATAGGCCAAGTGGAAGATTGTTAGACAATTATGACCCATAACATCACTATTTGTAAAGAACATTGTGTTTTTGTACAAATTATCTATGTGACAAAAGGAAATTGTTATTTTATCATTATTGTAATTAGATTACTTGGACATATATTAATGATAAAAGTATATATGGTTAAATCAGATTAATAAGATATGAGACAATATTAATCCACGAACGGTATTATCATTAAATATCCCTAGTCGAAGTATTATCGCGACTGGACATTGATAATGCAGAATAGACTAGTATTACACTTATGCGCGTTATGGAAGCTTAACGGCATAGTTCTCATATATTTAGGTATTGGATACTTATGCAGGTGTAATAAGAGGTTCTATTAGCCGTTGGACCTGGAACAACTCGCTCTGGATAGACCCACTCAGAATCCCATTGGTAGTATGACCATGTGTCTATGGGAATCCAAATCAGGGTAGGTGTATGTGATCTTTAACCTGAGACTTACATCGTTATTACTTGCGACAATCAGTTTACCTTGATATTGGTCATTTAGAGCTTTAACAGGTTCTGTGTACGCCTGTATTGGGTTTACTGAGAATCGTAGTGTATTGGATGTGATGTCAAGATGGTCACACTCTAGTACTCTTAAAGCTGCAGCTATCGGGATAGTATGACTAGGTCATGACTTCCCGATTACATAGATTAGTTACTCGGGATCTGATATATGCTTCATACGGGGCAGACACAAAGCCAGCCCTATGCCTAACATGTGACATCCGATACTAGATCGTATTATATATTAAATAATATTAGTATTACTACACCTGATACATATGATATTCCTCGACGAATATTTCTGGAGAATTAGGTAGGCACGATGCTTTGCTAGAAGCCAACTATGTCTTGTAAATCGGTGAGAACATGGTACGGATAGTCCAATAACCGTATTTACTGCCAACATATTTGGGAATCTCTTAGGTCGCTTCCCAAAGATTCACCAATGACATTTGACTCAGATAGAATTAATCTTGGATTAATTATGAGAGAGAAAATTAATCTAGGATTAATTGCGGCAAGAATTAATATGAGATTAATTTCGAATTGAAGAAGGAACGCGATTAATTTAGAATTAATCGATAAAATAAATTTAATAGTTAAATTGGATTTTTCTATTTAATTTATTTATTTGTGGGTAAAATAATATATCGGATATATTAATTGAAATCAGATTTTAATACAAAATTAAAATTGGATTTTAATACGGGCAAACAAATTATTTTAGAATTAATTCGAAAGCGACTATCGTAATAATTTTACGAGGCATAATTATATAATTAAATTGGATTTAATTATGGCGCGACGATAAATTCGTTTAATTGGAATTAAACGAACCCGATAAAATTGCCCGTGACTTTGCGTGTATCTTTTTGTGTTTTGGGAACATCAAAATATATTTGACTTTGGTGGACCCAAGTCAAGTTGTGTGTTGAAGAAGCCAACTTAAATTTTGAATTTAAAATGTGGTGGGACCACATGTCTTACATCAAATTTCTATTGTTGATGTAAGTAGTTGGCTTTAATTTAATGCATCATTTTAAAAAAAAACACCTACCAAGTTTTGGAAACAACTCACTTTTCTCTCTTCTTCAACCTCTTGGTCGAACACTTCTCTTTTGAAGTGAAATTCTTGCTTCAAAATTTCTTCAAAGCTAGCACTTGGAGGAGTCAAATAAGGTGATAGGGAAACTCACCCAAGGAACACACAACATACAACAAGCTTGGAGCTTCATCCAAAGAGGAAAATTTTCAAAATTTCTCAAATTACATTGTAAGTCATTCCACCACTTTTCTTGTAATTTTCTCACATAGAATCATGTTTAGGATCTTGTGGCATGTCTTAGAGACTAACATAGTGGTCATTCGACTTGAGATACCATAGTGGATATATGAGTTATCCTCCACACTTTGATGACAATCACGTCACCGATCTATTTAGATCAAACCTCCGCATTTTCGTTGGGTGTGGACTGACGCTCATGATATCCAGTGCGTATCAAGATAGAATCCGTCAGTCCTGTGTACAGGGCATAAGTATCCTACACGTGTTTGCGATCTAGTAAATCTATGGTCGTGGTATAACTTCGGAAGCAAGTTCCGAGTGTTATTTAGAGATCGTAAATTCGAAAGTCGACTATATTATACCATAAGGATTTGACATTCTTATCTATATCTCAGGTATAATATGAATAGCCTGTGACGGATGGATTATACGTATGCAATGACCTTGACTTGCATAGTTTAGCGAGATTATCTATGGTCGTCATAATTCATGAGTGGGTGAATTATGGATATGAAATTGGATTTCGTGACGGATAAACTTAAACTTAGAGAGTCCCAAAATATGAAGTGTACTCGTTGAGCACTTGGGCAACGCATTATGAATAATATAGATTATTCATAATACTTCACCGGATTAAATGAGTTATTTCGAATCGTTTAAATGGTTAAACGAAAACACATGCTTCAGGAAATTTTGGTCAATTAATAATTAATGTGTATTTATATTTGATACAAAATTTGATTTGATACATATTAATTAATTGTCAAATAAGACTTTGACACATGTCATTAATATATGTATTTTTTATTTAATGTAAATAAAAATACATATATGATAATAATTATATTAATTATTTATTTAGATATTTAAATGTTAAATATTTGAATAATTAAATAATATCTACATTACATAAATGTTATGCAATATGTTTGATTGTTATTGATTATATGTGGCATGATTTTATTAAGCTTGAAGTGTGCAAATTTGATTTGTCAAACTTAAAGCTTATCTTTAATTTAATTGAATTAAATTAGAAATTGACCAAAATACCCTCATCAAAGTTGGTCATGGGTTGTTTTTAAGTTAGAAAATTTTATTTTCTCTATCATTATCCACCATGGCCGAATCATCTTCCAAAATAGCTCTCCAAATTTTGCTTGATGATTCAAGAAAGAAGAAAGTGAAAAATTCAAGGAAAAGCATAAAGAAAGTTGAAGATTAGTAGGTAATCTTTAATATTCTTAAGTGTAGAAAATTAGTTTCTTTTTCTTGAATTACTTGAATGGTTTTAGGGCTTATTTACTTCTTATAAATTGGGGCTTTTTAATTTAGAGGATGGAATGGAAAGCTAAGTGCATGTGTGAAGCAGAATTGAATGATATTATTATAATATTTATTCAATTTGATCATTTGATGATATGTTGTCATTCTAGAGTGTTATAACCACTCTTGTAATGCCTAGAATTGTTTTTGGGTGATTCATTGGTGGTGACTTGGATTGGTGTTGTGATTAATGTGATTAATGTTAAGGAAATTGGATTAAAGCATGAAAAATTGATATTTTTGCTTTCTGGATCAGATCTGGAAAACCTATTTTTATGGTGATGAAAATTATATCATATAAATATATTGGATGTGTTTTGGGTATTGGAACAATTGCTGGAAATTGTTTCGGAGTTGAAATATGCGAAAACAGCGAAAAACGGCATTACCGGGTGACTTTTGTGACAATCAGGTGACGGATGCCCAAACAGTGAATTGGTCACTGTTCGAGCAGCCCATGAACTGCCCTAGTATTGTTGGGGCTGACCTGGGCAGCCCTCATGTGCATTGGGTATTCGATTCGGTCATAAACGCGTTTTATGCCATTTTACGTAAAAATGTTTTCGTAAAAATTTCGTGATGTTTCTTAATTATTTATGTCATTATTTGATATCGAATAAATATTTTTATATGAATATGAGTGAATTATTCATATTGGATATTGAATAATTTATTCGGTAATTTTAAAAGTTTTAAAATTACGATTTCACCCGAACTGTGAACTTCCGCTGCGCCCGCGCCAAAACCCCAACACTAAGGATATCAAATATTATTGGATAAATCCATATTACTTACATCATTGAACTTGCAACTTAACCCTTAAAAATACAAACTCTATCAATAAACATGAAATTGTTTTAAAAATTTCTTGTTTATGGATATAATTTACATATTTAATGGTTTAAATTACATATTCAATAGTCAAAATAACATATTTGAACTCAAGAATATCAAATACCATTAAAGGATTTTATGGATGTTTTTTTCTTTATTTTTGATTTTGTATCTATCTATTAGTTTCTTCAAAGAGTAACCTCACCTAGCTCACAAGCAAATGAAAGATTTGAGCTGTGAATTAGTAAAGGAAACACCGTATTTTTAAATAAATTTTAATGAAAAATGATATTCAAATTTTTTTTTTTTGGTGTTGAATATTTAAATGAGTTTATAGAGTAATTAAAGATAATAATATAAAGAATTGAAGTGAGGATTTTTTTTGTTATTTTAAAGAGTGTATTGTGTAAAAATTAGTTTTAAAATTTCAATAAATGAGTATACATATTAATAGAGTGTTTATAGTAATTATTAGAGTGAAAATAGGCCCACTCTAATACAAAACCAAGGGGAAAAAAGAAGGAAAAAATCTATAATACAATGGAGGTATCACGTCATCCGTGCAACAATCCAATAATTCATTGTCACGCGTGTTAAAATATTAAAAAAACAACTAAAAAGATGGATATTAAATTATACATGTCATTTACTAATTATTGATGATACCACGTCATCTGTACCACCGTTACACCAAAGAATTACTCAAAAGAAGAGAGAGAACAATAAATTTTATTGATTGCATCCTTATGTGTACAAACAGTGAAGTAATTTTTCCTAAAAGTCTTTGCTTTTTGCAGTTTCTAGCCTCAGTAATGCCAACCACTTATGCTCTCAAGGTAGTCCACCGTTATAGTCGATTTGATTTTCAAATATTTTAATCAAATTTATTATTGGGGATCGAGTCTTAGAGAAGATAAGGGAGTAAAACTATATTTAAATTGCTCCACCCTTTTATCTTTCGTGGAAAAAAAAAAAGAAAAAAAAAAGGGTGAGGAAAAAACAAATGTCAGCCTAATATGTGTAGAAAGGGTAAAGGCGCTCCAATGCAAAAATTAACAAAAAGAAATCATTAAGGTTATGACCTGAAATACACTAATTGATTGCTAGCTATCTAAAATTGAGGCTCAAGGGATTTCCATAAGTAGCAAATATATCAATTGATTAACATTTTCTCCAAGATACAAAATTTAGCACAAAATGTAGAAGCTAGAAACTTGCCAACTCATTTGCCTTGTCTTGTTTACTGCAGCAAGCTATAGCTCTTCAATGGTTACCAAAAGTTTCTCATAACAAAGTAGTTACCCCTAGCCATTTATTGCATTGGTAACATTGAGCTTACCTTACCTCCTTCCTTCATGTTGGATAATTTAATCAGAAATTTGTAAAAAAATCATTGCATAAGTGATTTGAGTGATTTGTAATTAATCGAAAATAATCGGGGATTAATCGGAAATCATTATGAAATGGTAAAGTTGACATTTTATATAGTTAAAAATATAAAATATAAAACTTATGTCTCAAGATTCTCCAAAAATTATTAATTATGATGAAAAATGTTAAATCTTTTGAAAATCTTTTGTTAAGTCAATATGAATAGAGACATTTTGATACAATTAGAAAAAATTATCATTTTTTTAAGAAAATATAATAAATTAAGGATATAAGTGTTATTATTCCGATAATATTTCTTTTAAATTGAAACATATTCTCTTTATTTTTAGTCATTTCTAACAAAATTATTCCCTTTATTTACACATAAGCGTCAATCGAAACTACAAAAAATATAGAAAAATTAAAAAAAAAAATATCAGACATTTTTTAAGAAATCGAAAAAGGGTCGATTAATCAATTAAAATGGTCCCAAAATCAATATCAATTTAAAATGATGAAAATCTGACGAATCAAAATCAATTAATCATTCAATCATTTGCAAAGCAACAGAGGATTGGAACTTCAACTTACGTATTATTGCTCAATTAATTCATCTGCTCTTTAATATTTTCATTTCAGTGAAACCCTATGAATAAATTTGACTGAAGGACTTTTAATAAGCCGAAATCATCAGATTAATTTAATTGATTCCCTTATTATGAAGCAGAAATTTTTCCACAAGAAGACAATTGCTTGATAGATGACACAATCAAGCACAACACATGACTAGCTTAAGTAGTTGGGCAATAATGATTTTAGGACCAAAACTAAGGGCATTCAAGAGGCTTTTTTTTTTTTCCTTTTTTTTTTTTTTTACTTGGCATTCTCCTCTTGAGTTAAGTTTTTTTTTTTTTTTTTTTTTTTTTAATGCACAAACATAATAATCCCTCTCAAGCAGACTCCTCAAACACAAAATATAATCATACAGGCCTCACACATCTCCAAGCAATTAAACTTTTTCCAGCTACAAAAATTCTGCAAACTATAGATTTTAGCATATCCATTGCCACTATAGCCCTAGCCTCCATAGTATGCACCATTCCAGTGGTTACTTTGATCTCCTCTCCACTGCCAAGAGAGACATATTCCAAAAGATAAAAAAGCAATCAAATGAGAAAATAAACCAAATAACGGGGATAAATATGACCAAGTGCAAATCACATTGATATTTCCCAGAAAAATGATTCAAGTGAGAGAAAAAGAAACAAGTCACTTAACGAGCATTTCCCCTAAATTGTTTTACATCCTTACGATGTTTTTAAGTAACAAATATTTTCATTAATTACAAAAGAAAAAAGCTCATAAAATTCAACACAATCCTTGTTTGATCTAAACAACATTACATTGATAGTCATAATAAAAGTTTCTAGTGGACATTCAAAATACTTCATCTTGATTTATGAATGAAGCTAACTTATCCATCAAGGCCACAGCCTTTTCAGAATCTGGATTGAACAAATGAAACACATGATCCTCACCTGGTGTCTCCACAATCTCAATTTCTCCACACCATCCACAATTTTTCAAAGTCTCATAATAAAACAATCCCCTATCCCTCAAATTATCCTTCTCAGCTACACAAACCAGCACCCTGGGGCATCTCAGGCTCATTAGCCTAGAGTCAGCAGCTGGGTTTATTCTCACATCATTGAACCCAATTGTATTCGGACACACAAATAGCCAACACTTTTCAACAACTCCATGATCGTTTCTCCCAAAATAAGGCTGAACCAAACAAATTCCTGACAGTTTCATCCCATTCAAGTCTTCAAAACTGGCTTGGACTGCCATGTTGTGCACAATGTTGCCACCAGCACTGTCCCCAGCTAGAAACACATGACCAAAATCGGCATACTCACTTAGCCAAGCTTCATAATTATAGACATGAGGCCCATGACCATTAACATTAAAATGAGAAGCCACCCATTTGAGGGCAGCCCATGAGTCTTCATAAGCTGCAGGGACTAAATGCTCAGGGGCTAATCTGTAATCCACAGAGACTACCAAAACATTTGCTTTGGCTGCTAGAGTGGTCACATAGTTATGGTAAGTTGAACAAAACGGTGAGCCCATGAATAAGCCTCCCCCGTGGTAATAAACAAGAAGAGGGAGCTTCTTCTGGTTTGTTTTAATGGCAGCTGAAGGGATGAAGAGTCTTGCTGATACCCCTGTTTCTGGAACAATAACAACATCTTTGGAGAAGACTGCAGTATTTGGGGAATCCATTGATACTGAGACTTTATCACTACCAAAGAATCTCTCCACGTGCCCATCTTCGTATGCACGAAAATATGGAAGGTACTCATGTGCTATTGCTTTTGTGCTTGAACCTGAAGCCATTATTGTTGCATATTAATTTTCTTGAACATTAAATAAATAAAGATGGTAGCATTGCTAACATAATTATGGCAACTTCTTTTTCTTTGGTGGTGGGCTAGTGAACGTGATACACAAAGTGTGATTATATTGGATTTTTATTTTTTTTGGGATTGAGACAAAAAAGGACCCATGCTTTGTCATGTAGTATTTCAATGAGAAATCAAACTCGGAATTGTACATCTAACGACAATTTTTTTTTTTTTTATTTTGTTTATTTTAATCATTGAGACAACCAAATGTGAGTTTTGATAAAAGGAAAAAAACGTGTACATGAAACCTAAAATCTAAATTGTGATAGTCAAACCTAAGGTGACGGATAATATATATTTAGTTATTTTACTCGATCATCTTGATCATTAAAATTATTCAATAACTAATTAGTGTGTGGTTCGCCTACAAATTAGCTACCTAGCAAGTAGCCAAAATACATACTACTCGGCAAATTTCAACCATAAATTTTGTTACTTCTTATCATTTCATTGGCTTATTGTTTTACCCTTTACAAACCCAAAACACAAATCCTCTTCTCTTTGTCACTCACTCAAAATTAAATGATGGATTCAAGCAATAAAAGTACTGAAATAACCCATAATTTTCCACCCTTCTTTAAAGTATTCAAAGATGGGCACGTCGAGAGGTACATGGAATTCCAATCTGTTGATGCAGGCCATGACCCCATCACCGGAGTCCAATCCAAAGATGTGTTGATCTCATCGGAAACAGGCATCAAGGCCCGTATTTTTATCCCAAAGATCAACGGCCCAGATCAAAAGAAGCTCCCCCTTCTTGTGCACTACCATGGTGGAGGATTCTGCTTAGGATCAGCCTTTGGCAGTGCGGCTAAGCACTTTCTATCTTCCCTTGTGTCCCAAGCCAACATAATTGTCATTTCGATTGACTATAGATTAGCTCCTGAACACCCTCTCCCAATTGCTTACGATGACTCATGGGCTGGCCTACAATGGATTGCAGCCCATTATAACGGGTTGGGGCCCGAACCATGGCTTAATGATCACGCGGATCTTGGGCGGGTTTTTTTGACGGGTGAGAGTGCCGGTGCCAACATAGCACACTACGTGGCGGTCCAGGCTGGCACAACCAAACCACATGGCCTAAAAGTTGATGGGTTGCTTATTGTGCACCCATTCTTTGCGGGAAATGAGCCTGATGAAATGATCAAGTATTTGTACCCGGGGAGTAGCGGATCCAATGATGACCCGAAATTGAACCCGGCAGTGGATCCGAATTTGAAGAATATGGCCGGTGAGAGGGTGTTGGTTTGTGTGGCAGAGAAAGATGGACTGAGAAATAGAGGCGTGGCATATTTTGAGACATTGGCTAAAAAAAGTGAATGGGATGGTGACGTGGAATTTTATGAGACTTTAGGGGAAGATCATTGCTTTCACATGTTTAATCCAAATAGTGAGAATGTTGGACCACTCACTGAGAAAATGGTCCAATTTATCTCTAAGGCCTAAGTCATGTTTTGATTTGTTAATAAATCGTTGTATCTTTTTTGTTTTGTTTTGTTTTGTTTGATATATGTAACTTGGAACCAATAAATGTTTGAAAATAACAAGAGAATTATTATTATTTGAAAATTATTATTGTTGGAATACAATCAATCCTCCGTACTGCTAATAATTCATACAAAGATTTTATGGCGAATGCTTTTAGTACTTCACATTCAATCTCAAAATGATCACATATTGATTGAAAAAAGATCTTGATTTTCAAATATAAATATAATACAACCGTCAATTTTAAAGATAATTATTGAAATGAATTAGACTTAAAATTTCAAAAGAACTATAACATTAGAGAAAAACACTCCCAATCTCAAAAGAAAAAACTCTAATATACTTTCTCAAAGCCCCCGACCACCGCCATCCCCTTCCTTTCTTCTACATCTCTCATTCTTTCTCTTTCTTTATGTCATTTCTCAAATTTTTTTTGCCATTTTCCTTCTTCCTCTCGCTCTTCCTCCATTTATTTTCTCGCTCTTCCTCCATTTATTTTCTCTCTTCCATTTCTCCCCACTTCATCTTCGTTTTCAGCTTCCCCTCTATTATTGGAAATATTTCTTCGGTAAATTCACTGATTATCTTCCTTCCATGTATTTATTGTTGTTTGTTTTGTGGGTTTTGTTAGCTAAATATGTAGATCTGTGGATCCACTAATGTGTAGTAATAGTGATCCAACTTTCCTACTGGTTTTCATATTTTTTGTATAGCAAGAATAATTTTTTATTTTTTTTTGACAGTATACAAAAGATTTGATGCTAATAAATGGATAAATATGAAACTGGTTTTGGGATTGAGACAAAAACGGACCCATGCTTTGTCATGTAGTATTAATAGTAATCTATATCAAACATCTTGTCATGTACATTGATATATCATTTTTGGTTGAAAAAAGACACATCCCTTCATAGTTGTTCCAACGTATAGTCAGGAATGATAATTTGGCCAAATATTTTGGACACTCAATGTTATTAGATTGAAAAATAGCTTATATTTAAAGTTTAACGAATACTATTTAGGTTTCAATTTTGAAATTATAATTGAAGTAGATGATGGTTAGTTATGGATATTAATATTAGATCCTATATCCAAAAAAAAAAGTTGGTCGGTTTCGAATATGTTTGTTTGCGCAATTTTTGTGCGCGGAGAAGAAAGAGAAACGTGTAAGGTTCAAACCTCCTGAGACAAAGTCCCAACAAGAGGTGTTTGATTGAGTGAATAAGCCTCCAAGGGGCGCAAGCACACAAATTACAGTCCTAAAAGTTATTAAACTAAGAAATAAAAAATATACCCGTTTGAGTCTTCATTTGATCGGGTGTTTTCCTCTTTGTACGAGTGAGCTTTTATAGTGAAGCTTGTAAACCGCTTGGGCAGTTCCAGTATCTCCCTGCAGCTGTTGGATCGTGTCTTCAACCGTTGAGCTGTGCGTCTCAACTGCTTGATCATGGAGGGAAAACTACTTAACTGCTGTAGTCGTGAGATCAACTGCATTACGTGTTCTCATTCTAATCGATGCTTCGGTCGTCCTGGGTTCTTTTCGCTCTAATCTAGTGATTGCTCTGATCGCTCTTCCTTTCGTCGCCCTTCTTGCGTTCGTCCTTTACTCATTCGTTCTAGGGCGATTTCGCTCCAGGGTGATATTTCTTCTTTTGTCAACAATTGTCCCCCAAATTCACCTTGATTGAATTGGAAGTAAAATCGAGGTGAATTTCTCGGCCTTCCATCCCGGTTCATTTTTCTTGTTCAGGGGAGGCTGCTACACTAATTGAGGGCTGGTCCGATGGGCATTCTTTCTCGCCCTCGACTAGCTAGTCGCCCGGCCGATTCCTCAGTCTAGAAAATCTACGAAGCCGGGTAGGGCAGCACCCTCCACACAGAGGAACTCGGTCAGCCGCTGTCAACGGGCGTAAACCATCCGTAACCAGAGGATGCAGTACCTTCCACACCGAGGACCCTGGTCAACTGTCACTAACGAATATAGCCCATCCACAATATTAAATTCCATTTCAAACCTCACACCGTGTGGATGGCCGTTAGCTAACTTTTTTACATTCCATTTCACACTTAATTAAAGAGAAGCTTTCATTTCCGATAGCCCCTGCTTCATGCAGATCTTTTCTTTTCCCCGGTTTGCTCCTTCTGTTCTTTCCCCTTTCATCTGTTAACCAAAGTATTTTATTGGTTATGGAAGACCGAGCTGAGATATTTTGAGTAGGATTGGCCCTTGGCTGGTCGGTTGGGAGAGACTTTTCTTACAAGATCTTTCTTTAACCCTCATAACCGGTGCGTAAACACACGCGTATAACGCAAGCGCACGTATCGTTCAAGTAGTATAAAAAGTATCGATCCCACGAGGACTTCATACCTAACATATTAATTTTTATGAGGCCAAATGATTACTAGTATCTAACATATTGATTGTTTGTAAATTAGAATGGTGACTTACAAATTAACTTTAAAACAGGTAAATAAAAATTGCGTGAAAGTAGATTGATGAAAATTCAATTTTATAAAACTATCCAGGGTTGTGATTTATTCCAATATTATTTAAAATGAAGTAGTTATCTTATAGTTGGGTAATATATTGATTTACTAACCTGAAACACTAAATTATGTAAAAGCCTCTTCCGATGGTCAATTACAAATACCCAATATAACCCAATTGAACCATATGTCTATGTCAACCAAATTACCTGGATTCATTAAGTTTAAGTTCCAATTATGGCTACCCCCGCCCGACAGGTATATTCCTATCCTATAAGGAAATCTATTAAAGGGTTATCTATCCTCAAGGAAGATCGTGGGCTATTGAGTCTAAGGTCTTAAACCTAAAATCCATATATCTAGTTCATTTTAAGTTTACCTAATCAATTTTATTAGTGGCCAGTTAATAAAAAACATTAAGATTAAGACTCAATAAATAAATCTTTATATTACCCAAACTATAATCTAACCCCTTATAAACCAGTGATATTGAAATTCATCACAACCCCAGATAACAGACTTAGCTACGACACATATCTAAGGCTCGTAAAAGCTTAAATAAAATAAAAGACATAAAGTAAATGCTGAAAAATTAAATAAAGTAAATGCTGGAAATTAAAAGTACAATAAAAGAAAATGCTGGGGTTAGAGGATCCATTTTTAATATTTCAAAATTAGAAATCTCCCTTATTCTCAATGTTTACTAATTAATTAACCAGACCATAAAGGCGGTGATTTCATTTTTCCAAAGTCCAACCGACCATATAGGCGGTAACAAAATCATATAAACCGACCATATAGGCGGTATTAAGGTTAGCACATAAACCGACCATATAGGCGGAAACTAAGTCCAACAATATAAAACCAGCCATACAGGCGGTAAATAAGGTGTGAACCTAAACCGTCCATATAGGCGGAAACTAATTAATCCAATTTTAATTAAAATAAGGGAGATTAATCTAATTTATTATATTAAAAGTCTTACCTCTTCACCCCAGCAGAATGAGGTTACCTGCTCATGCTGTAAAAGAAAACACACAAAATTTTATTAAATAACTAAAAGAAAATACAAGAAAACTTGAATAATATATAAGATACTTTCCTTTAGATTTTCATGGAGAAGCTCCTCCAAAGAAAGCTTGAAAAAATTACAAGGTTAAGCTTGGTATTTATAGGAAAATCTAAAGGTTTCCACCAATTTCTCCACAAATTGCTCCACCAAACATGGCACCAAACATGGCATCAAACATGGCACCAAACATGGCACCAAACATGGAAGCATGTTTGGTAGAAGTTTGACAATTTTTACTTTTTTTTATTTTATTAATTTTATTTTACATTTTGAAAATGACTATAGTAAATACACAAAATATACTAGTTTATTCATCAATTTCGGCCTTCCAAACTTCAGAATTCGAAAATATTTAAACTTCAAAGTTGTAGATCTTTGTGTCTTCTTTAATCTGCAACTTTAATCATCTCAATCGAATATCGGATGAAAAAGTTATGGCCAAAATACGAAACTAGTGCAAAACTGAAATTTCGGACTGCACTTCGTGACGCGTATAGTAAATTTCCATTTTCGCCATTTTTTTGTTCCGAATTTCATCGTTTTAGCCCAGAGTTGATTCCATTAAATCCCAATACTTTATTTATCTATAAAACACATCAAAACGTTAATCAAACTCGAGAAGCTAAACAAAATATTAGGTAAAAAAGGCGTTAAGTATTGATATATTTTTCGCTCATCACACCCCCAAACCTAACATTTTGCTAGTCCTCGAGCAAAACAGTAAAATAAAATACAAGAAACAATTAAAATTAAAATTAAGCCACTTTCGTAGGGATCACGGTTGCATTTAGCATATGCAACAAGCCTTTAAACCCCTAGGTGTCCCTAGTGGACGAGTTGTAGTCTCGTGAGGGTTTACAGCAATGATACCCACAAACATTTTACAAAAGTAAAAAAAAAAAGTAGTAAAACTAATGCACACAAAAGAAAAAAGACAAGAGAAAAGAAAACAAAGAAGTTAGTGACTAATCAGGTGAAACTTCTACTCCAAGTTACTAGTTGTTTTCTTTCTTTTTAAACTACCGAATAAGTAAATTCTCCGATTATATTTATCATTCTCCATATACACAATCAACAGAATATTATACAACCCATTTTTGCCCACAACAGTCACAAGTACAGTTGATAAGAGAGTAATATTTTTGTCCTAAAGTTTTATCAGAATTCACACCTTTTTATAGCAATGGAATAATTTTTCTGATTTTTTTATTTTTTTTTATTTTAATTTTTATTTATATACAATATCTTCCGTCTATGTAGCGAGCTTTGGGCCGGTGGCTCCCAAACCAGTTGGCTTTAGGGCACCAGGTGTTAAGACACCCCTACGGACTTAATTACTCAGACTTCAGATATATATATTTTTGCAGCATCTTCGATCCATGTAGTGAGCTTTTGGCCGGTGACTCCCAAACCAGTTGGCTTTAGGGCACCAGGTGTTAAAACACCCATACGGACTTAATAACTCGGATCTCGGACGTTTTTTTTTTACTCCATTGCCATTTATAGATGCTTCCTCCAGATAAACTAGAGCACTGAATATTACAAACTTTTCAATCACAGGTCATGTCTGTATGTTACTATGCATATTGATAATACCTGCCAACTGAGCATATGAAGATCCATTTTAGTCAGTTTTAAGGAGAAATTACAAATTATATAATTTAAAAGGAAATAAACAAAAATTAACTTATTTCGAAAATAGGCTTGAGATACGTATAAGGAGTGAGAACTCCTTACTCATCTATCTCTCACCAATTTCACCTTTTTAGTCAAAATAAAAACACAAAAATGCAAAATATTTTTGTAATTTTTGAAAATTTTATAATTTTTTTTGTATTTTTTGAAAAATTTTGGACTAAAAATAAAAATAACACAAACTAAAAACAAGATACTAATTAACTAATTCCCTCCCCCAAACCTAAATGGGACATTTTTCCCAATGTCTTAAACAGTAGAAGAAGAGTTTAGAAATTAGTACCTGGTCAGCTGCAATGCAGAAAAATTAAAGGTTCAGATCCAGATTTATCTTACGTTTTTTACCACGATCATCTTCGGACCATTTAATCTTGGAAAGGACAGGGTCAACTTGTGATTCGAATGCTAAGATTTAGTCAAGTAAATCATCGGCAGATTTGGCAGTGAAGAGGAGTTCCTCTACAGGTTTTGACACGAAACCATTTCTCATAGCGTCACCAAGATATACACAAAGAAAGTCATAAAATCCATCAGCGTTAAGCAACCCAAGCTGTTTCTGGTGTATGTTCAGGTTCGCCCAAGATAGTACTGTAAAAATTTCCTCCAATGTGCCCAAGCCTCCTGGCATAGCAATAAACGCATCAGCCATGTTAATAATCTCTACCAATCTCTCGGACATATTCTGCACGATCAATTCCTCTCCGTTTGATGGTCCAATGAGATTTGCCTCTGCCAAAGGTTTTGGGATGATTCCCAAAACTGGACTGCCTCATTCCTGTACGGCCTTTGAAATGATCCCCATTAGTCCAAGATTGCCTCCGCCGTATATCAAGTGCATATTCCGTTCAGCAATGACTCGACCCAATTCTTGTGCTGCTGCTACGAATACTGGTTTACTGCCAACACTAGTACCGCAAAACACACAAATATTTTCAACTCGTCTCCTTGAAGTAGCTTCCATTATTATTTTCATGTATTTCGTCTCTCTCAAATCTGGATGCCTTCAAAAGTGCAATGAAGGGCTGAATTTATAACACCTGAAAAGAGTGAGTAAAATAATAGCACTAGTACCTGCCAAATGATAATTATTAGTTAAATAGTCAAATAAATCGTGATAGTCAAAATGGTCTGGATCTCGTCGGAGAAAATAAGAGAAAACAACAAAATAAATCACAATTATTAGGAAAAGACAAAGATATATAATATGTACAAGAAAAGTAAGGCTTGATTGACGTCTATGCGTCAGAGACAAGCTTCCCATCCAATTTTCTTATAAATTGGCAAACAAGGTCATTTTGAGTCAGATTCCCGAGACTTAACTGTTGTCTTTCTTTTTGGAATTGTGCATAAAACACACGAATTTCATGATACACACATCCACTGGGATGCGTCTCAAGAGTTTTAGATATGTCATCCAAAGACTCCTTACTCAAGCCATCCCTAATGAAATTAATCTTATCTTCGCGGTTATCAGACACCATTCCTAAAGAACGACAACGAGTATTACAAAACATACGAGCAAATTTATAACAAACACACATTCTTTTGGCTCTTCTCTTTTTAGCATAAGTGCTTCTTCCTAAACCAGGCAGATGTGAAATAAAAGAGTCAGAGGACTCACCTGTCAATCGGACCCTTGCTTCAATAATCCAACGAATATCAGTAGGAATACCTTTGATTGTCAGTAATCTCATCCGTTCCAAGAGAGCTTTGTAAACTTTCATCAGAGGTTTTTGAGGGAGAGAAGGAAATTGCTTGTGAAGATTTGCTAGAACTTCTTCCATCTTGCAATGACTTAATCTGTAAAAACTAAACACACGAAATTAAATCACACAAAATCATAATATATACACAAATTGCATGGGTTTCCTCTCTGCGAGCGCTAAGTTTAACGTCGTAGCTAGACGTAACTACCTGAACATTAAGCTGGATCTGAAAGTGTGACACTTTCTTTTTGTCGCTCAAATGATTCTCCCCAGTAGTGCTTGACACGCTGACTGTTAACCTTGAATGTGTTGTTGGTGTTGGGATCCAGTAACTCAACCACTCCATGTGGTAAAACCTGAGTGATCAC